>OMLP01044691.1:19201-33324 GCA_900302685.1 Spondyliosoma cantharus
TCTCTCTCTGTGTGTGTGTGTGTGTGTGTGAGAGACATGGAAAAAAAGAAAGGAGTAGGGAATATAAGATAGCAAAAGAGCAAGACTGATGAATTAAAATTGAGATTTTTTTTCAGATTTTTGCACACAAGCAGCAAATTATAAGGAAACACAAGATGCAAAAATGATAAAAACAGAATATTAGAGCTATTACATAAACTCTTGTGACTTCCACACTTTGCGAATGTCCAGACGAGGCATGTGCCCATTAAGCTAAATTGCAGTTACTCATTTCATTACATAAGCTAAAAGCGAAAGAAGTCAATTGCGTGTCACTAACTAGTCTGATGCCCTCAATGGACCATTACTTAAAAAACGGAAAGCTTCAATGGGCCTGCGGAGACTGTATAGAAAGCAAACACAAGTGGGCGCACACACACTCACACTGACCATTGATCAGCTCGTCAATCACGGCCCAATGAGGATAGCTAGTGGCCACCAACACTCCTGTTATTGTGCGCAGTGACCCTGGGGTCAGCGGTAAGTAGCTGAGGACTGAGCCCCATACAAAAGGACAGCATCATGTACCATCCACATACAGTGGCGTTGCCGCTGGCACCCTTGTGAATAGACACATGGCAGGCCTATCCACAGATGGGACAGGGAGAAGGGAGGGTGTGTGTGCGTGTGAGTTGCCGTGGTGAAGGAGCACATGCGGAGGTAACAGACTGAAACAATGGTGCTGATGAAAAGGAGAAGTCGTGCCTGGGCTTCGGGGAGGGAGATTATTGGGCGAGCAGGTCTCCTGTTTTATCAGACTGGGTGACAGAGAGACGAGGGGGATGGAGGAGACAGAGGGGGGGCATAGAGTGGCAGAAGCCCGCAGACCGCCGACACAAAGCCACCCCCATGCACCAGTGAGCGGCCAACTGTTCAGAAGTGTGGCCAGCACAATGCTGAACAGATACACTTTGTGGGTGTGTTGTGTAAAAGTGTGTGCATCTGTATAGGCTTGAAGGCCTGTGTGTGTGTGATGTTTTGATTGATAATGATTTCCCAAGTAACTGTTATAATCCCTTTCCTGATCATGATACAGACTCATAAAGGTTTCCTCATACAGTGCTTTCCTTGTAATAAAATAAATCCATATCATTTTACTGTTTATTCATTAAACAAGCTACGATAGATATCATTAGTTAAAAGGGTAATTTCACCCAAATTACCTTTAAAAAACCCAACATATCATTTCCCTCATGTGGTATCTATCCATGCAGATGTTTATTGTTAAATTAGCTGTATTTGCACAAGTATTATTCCGGTGAATGGAATTTTATTTGTGTTTAAGAAAGTTAAACAGCCACGTATCTTTTCAGAAACGCTGCTCTTGAAAGTTCATATTAAACTGTAGACACCATGTCCTGTGGATTATCTGGACACATGACACTGTAAAGAAGTCTGACTCTGTTTCAATGCTACTGAATTTTCATTTATGAAATTTGACAAACGATGCCAAAGCTTTGCGCATGAATGGACATGTATTTGCTGAATTTGACTGAATCAACCCTTTAAAGCAGCAGGTATGTGGACACTTGAATGTAAAAGTGCTTTTTCTTATGTGACCACTCACCCATTAACATTAAGAAATTATTTGTCTCTTTGGCATTAATAACCATTTAATCCAAAAATTAGAAAAATACTGAATATCAGATCTGGTAATTGGCCAGGCTGATAATCTGCCATACAGTATATAAATAAAAGTGTTTTTAACTCGTACTTTTGATACTTAAGTACATTGATTGCCTGGAAAAAAACTTTTTGCACGGATGATTCAAGACTTTTACTCCAGTCATACATGGTCATTTTTGGTCATACTTTTTAAAACACTGCACATAGCGTCACTTGAAGATGTGAATCCTTCTCATTTGATGGTGACTGTTTGAAGGAGACGGCCATCATTTGGGTCTCAACAAGGCCAACATCTGGACCTGAGCCCTACACCTCCTGAAGACGGTCTGCTTGGCAACCGGTTCTGCTCTTTCCCCTTTCACTATCTCTCCCTCTTGCCTGTCTTTCCTCCCGCAGCATCCCCCCGGGGTAATTGTGGGGTAATTTATGAAGTTCTAGCAGCATGGAGCAGGCCAGTGTATGAGACGGCCTGCTGACCAAGTCCCATTCAGTTCCTTTCATCCTTCCCATAATCAGCATCTCTCCCTGGACCTGGATCCCCCTCCTGACTCCCCTTGCCCTGGAGCCCTCCACAGCATGCAACCCTCCGCAGCCGCTTAAAGATGAAGGGGAAAGTTATTGGACTCTTTAGTGACTCATAAACATCCTAGGGGATATTCATAGCGCCTTTGTGTCTTTTTTGTTGTGGCAGAGATAATGCAATTGTTTCAGGCAGTGTAAATGAATAAATCACCGAGCAGTTTGTCCCAGCAGCGAAAGATAACAAAGGGCAGCACTCCCTGTTCTCTGAAACACTTGTCGGCCCGTTCAGACACTTTGTGAAACAATTTTATATCTCTCTCCCCAGACATTGGTACTCAGAGGGAAATGTTTAGATCCATAGATGAAGCAAACCAGACAAATTCTATATATCTGCTCCCGCTGATCGCTACTCCTGCTGTGATCTTGATCTCAGAGCCCTGATATCCAAGCGACATTGAGAAAAATGGTGGTAAACAAAGGCTGCTCTATGGGATCTAGTCCTGACCACATGCCCAGTTTAAAGCCTAGTGTGTGTGTGTGTGTGTATGTGTGTGTGTGTTTGTATGTGTGTGTGAAGCTCGAGCCACTGATCCTGTTAAACAATGACCAGCAGAGAGAGAAGGAAGCTGTACGGTACACAGCACAGGTTTGCTCTTCAGCTTAGTACTTTATTGAGCCAAGATAGGACCTAATCTAGCCTGATCCTGTGTTGCTACAAACATATGCCTGTGATAATACCCTGATTTTCTGGTCACCTGAGCACTTTCATTGGAGTGTACCCAATGAGCAGAAAGGGGGTCTCCAAAGCCTAAAGAAAGAGACTGTGACAGAGCGCTTGAATTGGATGAAGGGTCCTGAAAGGTGGCATCCAGAGAAGAAAGTCAAACATCTAATGCAGGGTTAAAAATTGAAGGATTATGTGGAAACATGGAGGGTGGCTACGCTTTCATTTGTAAAACACAAAGATCAGGGATGCTTGTATCTCTCTGTGTGGCCCGTTGCCTGTGTAAACACATGAATAACATGAATAAGAACAAGAATGAGCAGGAGAATGGGATTTATCTGGCTCATACTTACAATAATGCAGTCAGAGGGGGAGTGATTACACTCTTTTAATCAACCCTCACAATGATCCATATATGTGTTCTTTGTGATTGTGCTTCTACTAATACACAACTGCTGTTAACTGTTTCTGTGTCCAGTTAATATGAGTGGCAGTCTCACTAATCTAACGTCATGTACTGTTAATGAGAAGCCATGACATATTTCCCCTCAATTTATAGATAATTTATTAAGACCATTAAAGAAACATTATTGATTGTTTTTTGGTCTTGTAGAGCACAGTGAAAGCTGTGGCACAGAACCAGCCATTTAAAGATGTGAAAGACTTAGAAAGAATGAAATCCAGGTCACCGTGTCCAACATAGTTAATTAGGATCTGGCCCAATTAGCAGTGGAGAGTCCAGCAGCCATGTTGGCTCTGAGCCTAACGATGGGAAAATCCATATGCTCCAAATAAATGGCCCATGTTGGCTCTCAAGGTTTCCCAATTATAATATCACTGAACGTTGGCAGAGCCAAAGCACCCTGCAGGGCCCCCTGATGGAGCTTTGGTGGGGGGTCCTGAGGGGCCCTCTTGATTCCCAGTCCTAACTTTCTGTGGATTCGTGTGGGGCAGTGTTTGAGAAGGTTTTCCTAGTTTGAGAACACAAACAGAATACTGTTAGTCACTATGAGTCAGTCCATCAAGATTAAAATGATTAAGACACTAATATGTTATTGTTGCTGTCCAGTCCAAACCACTTATCTCCAAAATGTCAACTTTTCATGAGCTACTGTAAGAAAAACAGCCATGTTTTCAGCTATGTAGCAATGCATTTCTTCAGATAATTCAATAACTTTGTAAATGGTTTGTTTTGCTTATGAAATAGGAGAAATGTCTCAACTCATAAAGGAGCACCCTTCCTTGAGTCTTATCAAATTCAATTCAAAAACACCAAATTTGGAGATATGTGGTTTTCACTGGACAGGACTATATGAACATTTGTTTTTATGTGTACGGTATGTATATTTATGGTATCTGGTCATAGTTTCATGTTGATATAATGTATCATTTCACTTAAATGTATCAGTTATCAGTCAGTTAAGTCCTATGAACTGATATAAATGTAATCATGCATTTCAATTACTATTTTATTCTTCTTTATTTTCAGTTTTTTTATTTTCAATCTGTTTCTTCATTGTTTAAATGTTTTTTTGCTATGCTCTAAAACTCTATTATGATGTTATATTATTTCTTTAAACAAACATTCAAATTATACATACGAGTCTGTGCAACAAATAATTGATGGAAATGGACACAGTTGATGCAAATGAATCATCCTTCCTATCCCCCCCAATTACATATAGATTTAGAAGGTACAGTATGGTTGTCCTCATAAATTGTGGATTTCTAAATAAGGAACTGGATTGCATTTGTTTTCAAATGTTTGTTAAGCTCAAACAACGACTTTGAAATTAATTTGGGTTATTCATAATTACTATTAGTGATGAAAGTGATTTGGGTAAAGTGTTTTGGAAAATGATGCTGAAAGAAATAATTTTGAATTTGCTGTTATTTGCACTAAAAAGTGTGCATTTGTGGTCATTCATACCTCTGTAATTTTATCATCAAACGGTGATGATATTTTGCAAATAGTTTAAGGAAGGGATGTTGATAATGTTTTTGTATAGAGAGTTGGGTAAGTCAACGTAATACAAATGAATCATAAAACGCACTAAATCCATTGGAATAAAGAAATATGTAACCTAACCTGAATACTTCTGGAATATTTCAAAGTCAAAAAATATAAATGCGCCTTTACTGAAAAAAAGAGTAACACAAATATTCCGAGCATAGATAATCTTTTGTCACACATTTCTAAAGTTGAACTGATGGTATTGCCAGATATTGCCAGGAATGAAATACAGTTTTTGGGGGATTTTTTTGGCAGCAGCTTGAACCTCACAAATATGCAAATACACACACTAGTGTATTGAAAGTTAGTAGTAGCTTCAAATTCCACTCCGAGGATGACCAGTTTCTTGCTTCTTCAATCATAAAGCTTCTCAAAGGCGCCCACGACTGCAGCTGATGGGTAAATATAAACCTACTGTGCGCCGAGAAGAGAAAAGCAAATTGTTTCTCCCATGAGCCAACAGATGATGGAAATGCTGCACATTCCAGCCATGACACCTCTAAAATGTTTTTTTTCCATTTGAACTGAATAAAACCTTTCATAATCAATGTGCAATTATTATGCACCAGCTGAAAATCAATGCTGCGTCTAAGTATTTGCAAATCTGCTTTGCTAACCTGAATGCTGTCACAAATAATCAGAGTATTGTTGTATTTTCAAACTACAAGCCCTGTAGCTCTGCTTCACTTGAGGGCTTTACTTGGCAGAAGGCGGCAGGAAATTCCTGAGCCAAGTGGAGGAATCCATCCACAGAGAAAAATGCTGAAAAGTCAGCTTGATCCAAACACCAGATTAGATCAACAGATACATGGTGGACATTAAAGCTGGCAGGAATGGGACAAGTTTGACTCATACCACTTCATATCAAGAGAAACAACTAAACATGGAAAAGACCTGAGAAAGTGCTAGTAGCTTTACAGTTGAATTAGATGCACTTTTTAGTACCATTTTAACTACCTCCTGAAACTGAAGGACCCCCTGACAGTGATAGTGATGTGATTTCACAGACTGGGAGCCAAGTCAAATTTATCTGACCCCTTTTGTCTCAAGCTCCTGGTTCAATTGTATCTAGTCTGCCATTAACGGCGCTCTTTATATGTTTAAGCGCCTCATATGGTGCTTCATACCTTTCTCCAACGTGTCTCATGGATACCATATGTAAATAAGGCCCTGAAGGCACCATATATCTAGTGTCATGGAGCAGGGGCTTGTGGTTCACACTCTTACTTTTATTTCACTTTAAATGTCTGTATATGCTGATACTGGTGCTGTTTGAGGGACCAAACATTTCTTTTGATTTCATATCAGGATTATTAAATTAACCTTGTTTGCATAAATCCAATTAAAAAGTGCAACTTGCTTAATTGGACATTTTCTCTAATGTTCACACATGCACAAATATCTTTAATAGAAGTTCTAGTTAAAGGGCACGATGTAGTTTTAGAGAAGAAACTAAAACTAAGATTTTTTATATTTAGAATATTAATGAGGTAATAATACAAACTCAGAAATGTGGATTTTTGTCTATAACAGAATTAACAAGCTGTTCTCAGAGAAAAATTAGGTCACCACAACGCTGTTTGAAACTAGAAAAGTGGCAGGGTCCACCAAACATAAACAAAGTAAAACAGTATGAAATTGTGGGTCGTTTTTTAAAATTCAGTTTATTCAGTCATGAAACTGAATTGGTTGTGCAGCTTAACACAATATGTGAACATACCCCTGTTTTTTAATGTGTAGGGGGTTCATCAGGGTTGGGGGGGAGTTAAATGTGGGTGTGAAGTGGGGGCTGCAAGAAGGAGGTGTGGGAGGGTGAGGGTGGAGTTGGGGGGGTTGAGAGTGTGTCCCTTCTGCAATTGGCCGTGGCTCTAAGTGTCTCATTATGCGGCTTTATTGTTCCTTTGTTCGGCCAGCCATATAAATGCACCCCAGTGGGCCTGGAGGGTGACAGTTTAGACAGACACACTCCTGTGGATCACCAGCCTGAGAAGCACAAACTGTTAGTGACTGTGGTGACACTGCAGAGAAGAGCTAGGAAGCATCCGTAGAAAACTTTTTTGGACCATTTTTTCAACTTTCCTCTGTTTCATCCAAGATGGATTCTGACTCTGGCTCCACCGGCAGCCGCGCTTCATCCCCAGACCTGATAGTGGATGACTCCGCTGGGAGCTTCTTCTCCAACAAGATGTTCCAGACATACTGCCGAGAAGACGGAGCCGATAACGAGGCCGGCCAGACCAGGACAGAGTGCTGCAGCTTGGGCGGTAAGACCAACACCAGGTCTGAGATCAACAAGGAAGAGGGGCAAGACCTGAGACTGAAAGTCAACAGCCGGGAGAGGAAAAGGATGCATGATCTGAACCAGGCGATGGATGGTCTGAGAGAAGTCATGCCCTACGCTCAGGGGCCTTCGGTCCGCAAGCTGTCCAAGATCTCCACCCTCCTGCTGGCTCGCAACTACATTCTCATGCTGTCCAGCTCCTTGGAGGAGATGAAGAAGCTGGTTGGGGATGTTTATGGAGGAAGTGCCGGCATTGCGAGCCGCACCGCTGCCCGCCCTGCTATCACCCCTGTGGCCCCCACAGCCCACCTCTCTCTGCATCCTCTTGCCCAGTCTCTGCACTCTCTGGTGGGCAGCACGCCTTCAGCTCTGCAGCATCACTCCACGTCTACAGCTGCAGCCCCGGCCCCACGCTCGCCCCCATCTGCCAGCTTCTTGGGTTTTCATGCTCCGGTCCAGGGCCTTCTTAAGGACCCGCTCCAACTGAGCAGCTCCTACATGCACTTTCCCGGCATGCCCTGCCCTTGCTCACTTTGCCAGCCTTTGCCAACCACTACCTCTACATTACACAGCCTGTCCATGAGCAAGTGAGCAGCAAGTGACCTCTGAAGATTGTTAAAGAGACTGCTGAAATGACTGCTGGTGCCAAATCTTGTACATATTGTATATATATCGTCTGCCATGCAAACTGCTGCTATTTTTTTTTTTAAGTTTTTTTTTTTATCAACTATCTCATTTGCATCGTTTATACAGAAATATTCTAAATGCACTAGGGATTTTATCAGAGTCGCAAATACTGTCATTTATCTGATATCAGTGGTGATGAAACATGGTCAGAAATGAAACTGGTGTGTCCGATTGTGCAGGATTTCTATTTTCCTAAATTAAAAATTTGTTATAAAAAAAAAAATAAGCTCTTGTTTGCCTTCTTCTTTCCATGAATGCAGTCTTTCATTTAATAGTATTATTATTTCAGGTATTGTTGCATTTTCAATTTGTCATAATATTGTAAAACAAACTATTTCTGCCAGGTATTTCTTTCAACAAGGCAGCTATACAACATTGCTGGAAGGGTTTCATACTCACAAACACACAGAATCTGAATAGAAAAAGAAATACAGCAACATTGTTAATGTAACAAAAGGGCTTTTATTGGTGCTTGAGAGCAGTGCAAAACTGGATATTTAGGGAAGGGTGTCATTGGTTGCTAACCAGCTTTGGACAGAATCTCTAAAGAGGGACAGAAGGACGAGACAATATGCCAACACAGAGGCTGAATGTGGTGTTCTTGAGCCAGGGGACCATCCATCTTCACCTCAACAGGGTGTAGGAGATGAAAGGACGACACAGGCGCCAGGAAGGCGCGTCACTTTTGTCTGACGCGGGCAAGGGACATAGCCATGTCCTTAGCTCTAGGCCAGTGATTTGTCTCTGTCTCATAAGATCATGGATATAAGCACACACACAAAGGGCAGAATTAAAGCAGAGGACATCATATTCACATATTTTTCATTATGTCTATGTTATCAACACATATTTGCAAGAAGATTTTGTTTTATTTGTGTTAAAAAAATCAAGTGCTTGCTGATTCTTTATAATGATTAGTCCACTTAAGTACTACGATGCTATTATACTACACTATTATACACTGATTGCCATGAACATGATTTAGTCAAACAAGCCAACAATGGCTGGCCTTCACTTAGCAACAAATCAAGCGTGTAAAATACATGCTTATCCTCCCACGGCTGACAGATGAGCTGGCGATCAGGGGAGAAATAAAGAGATGTAACTCATTCTCACCCACCTCCCTCCTACCAGACCTCCTCCTCCTCCTGAGAGCCCTGAATGGGTTTGAACAATAGCCATGCGTGGGACACAAAGGCCGGGGGAGTCCAAGCTCTCGTGCCTGGGACACAGACCCCCTCTATTCAATCTACATTTCATCATGGTAACAAGCGCTGTTGGGCCAAAAGGCCTGACACCCTCTCTCGCCACAAAGGCGGTTAGCTCTAATATATGAGGCTATTGACACTGAAAGAGCCCCTGTCAGTACTAGGGGATTGTCAGCTGTGGGATGTCTCAGTGGGGGGAGGCAGCTGCCAGCCAAACCAAGCGGCAGAGCTTCTGTCGTGGGGACTGGCGCGGCAGCGTCACCTGGTCTCTGGTCCCTTGACACAGAGACCCCGGGTCCTCCCACAAGGCCCCCCTTTATTTGGGCACAGGTGGGAATGGGAAGCGGAACACATTGTGGAGATTAGTGGGGATCTGCTTGCCTTTGCTCAAGGTAGATGATTAGAGACACTGACTTGTGCAAAGCTGGTGTTTCCTGATTGGCACCAGATGGTGTTAACCCACGGTGAGGCATCAGCAGTCTGAAGTGTGTGTGTGTGTGGGGGGGTTGATGTGTAATGGATATGCTTCTTAAATCATGCAATATGGGCAGGTCTTCTGTGTGCCATTATGGTCAGCCACTGCTGTCATTATGGTGCTCTTTAGCATACGCTAACCAGCAGTGGCAGCTCTGCCTTGAGTCATAATGTTGCACACAAGTAACTCTGAAAATGAACCACTGAGAGAGAAAAGAGTCATTTAATGCAGAAGCAGTGGCAAGATTCAAATCTTTTATTTTAAAGTAAAAGTAGAAACAAAATCCTGTATTCAAAAGTTTATATACAGAAGTGTTTTCAGCAGCATGTACTTATTGTAACAAACATTTAAAAAGTATGCCATTGCAAAATGGCATACTTTTAATTTTCATTATTTTGTTGGAGTGGGTCCAGGTGGAAGTTTTATTTAGTGTGGGGTAGTTAAATCTACAAAAACCTCAATAAATTTTTGTCATTTGTTGAGTCCTTAACCTGTGAATAACTGGCCTGAGAAACATGAACAATTGTGGTGCCAAATTAAAGGTAAAAGATCACTGGGTCAGGGTAATATGTGGTTTGATCAAAGCATAAATATTTTAGAATCACTATGCTACTACATAGTTGATTAGCAAGCATTTTTATGGTGTGTTGAGTAACATGATGCTAGTGTTGTGAGGTAAAACACATTATGTGGTGCAAAAACAAGCATCTGAGTCTTGTTACAAGAAAGAATAGGTATGCTACATTACTAGAATTATCAGAAAGTTGGAAATGATTGCATTGAAAACAAATTTAAATATTCCTACTGGTAGATTTTTAACTTTTCTTTTTTAAAAAAACACAGTATTTGAAATTTTCACACCGTGGCCATGTAGACAGATGGATAAGTTAACTGCTTCAGATACTGATCAATAGAGGAGTACTTGTCCCATGTTGGCTCGTCTCATTCTGAATTGACAGAGTTAATTAGGAGACTGAAAGACCCAATTAAGAGGATGGAGGGGCCGGACAGGGGAGACATATTGTTGAGACATAAGCACACATTGTGCAGCGTCTGGATAAAGGGGAACTTCAATTAAGGGAGAGAACACTTCCAGAGGCTTGTTGCCTTTTCTTTTTCATTTTGCGCTACAGCCCCCTTTTCACCCAGAATACTGATGAGGGGAAAGCACAGCTGCTAGGGGGGTCAGCACTCATATGCAATATGGTGCTCACATGCGCTCACATGTACATCCACAGATGCACTGAGAGCAGCAGATTGATGAGGAGATTCAGTATTGCTAAGCAGTGATTACTAAATATAATGTCTGAAGATGATGACAGTTTTTTTGGTTTAATATGCAGCTTATTGGTTAAATGAGTTTCAATTAAAAGAAACCATCTTGCATATGCTTAAATCATTCTCCTCCATTGCGGAAGCTTTGTTCTACAGTTTTTTCCTGCTTTGTTTTGTTGTAGACTTTCTACCAACGGTGTGACTTTAAATGCATTTACTTAACTTTTGAAGATTTATGGTTATTTTCATACAGTTCTCTTGTCTTGTCAAACTACCACATAAAAAGAATGCTTCACAGAGAATGAAACTAGACTCTAGATTTCTAATGAGAATCTTCTTCTCACAATTACACAATAATATTCAGTCCTTGTCAGAAATCTGTTGGGTCTACAGATAGATCACATATCTATCTGTATCTCGTATGTAAGGGTTAGTTACCTGCTGTTTGGAAACATTTGCAGACTCAAATTGTATGTCCAGTTGACATTCAGAGGTCACAGACTTGGTCTATGGTCTCTGTGTTTTGCCAAACAGCTTTTGTCATGTTGGGGAGGTACTTTGAAAGAATAGCTATGCAAGCTCAAATAAAATCACAACTGAGGAAGAATTTACAATGTACATGTAATGTAACAAATACAGAAATTCACATGTGGCAAAAATACCATTCAACTGATGTTATTGCAAAAAGTGCCTACTTTTCACATGTTATAGATTACCAAAAAACATAACAAAAAAACAAACAAAAATAGTATGGCACTCAGTGGAGCGCATACCTCTGCTGAGACCTTATATTCCCCTTTCCATTAAGCTTATCTTATATCACATGAAACATACTTAAATCCAATAGATCTGGATTTTTATCTAGATCTGCATTAGATATGACTCATTCATAGACACCACCTAAATACATTTTTTTTTTTTCTCATACAGATCAGTGCGTCATCATTACTCCCTGACAGTTAACAATCTTGCAATGTTAAAGAAAGTGGGAATTAATTCCTGGATCTGACCCTTTTTCTATATCAACCACCAAAAGTTAGTAGGCTATGACCCATCCTTCATCCCAGTTTTGTGGAAATCCGAATCTGTAATCCTGGACAACTGGACATGAGTAAACACATATCTTCCTTGGCGGAGGTTATAAAACCCCACTACACATTGGGAAAGCCCAAGGAATGCCAGCTTTGGATTTGTACACCATGTCCATCAATTTTGAAACTAGAGTCCAAGTGGGGGTATTTGCACCAAGTAGGAATATGCATTTTGCCACTTAACTTCTAAATTGCATGCAGCTGCTCTGATCATTTGTGAATAAACAACATCAATATCAATACTATAAACAATTCAGATGAAAAAAACTACAGCCAAATATTCTACACTTTCAAGCTTCCTCTTGAGACAACCTGCTCAGAAAACCAGGCAAAGGTCAAGGGAGTGATCGTAGCTTCCTGATGAATGCATTGCCATGGCATGCTTTCACATTGGTCAAGAAAGAAAAAGCGGACAGGGCTTATAAAATGGGTTTTAATTACAGTGGAAAAGTAATGATAAAATTCAAACATTTTAAATATCACTCCTTTCTCTTCATAGCCTAACGTTGTGTGTAGGTTTTGTTGTTAAGTAGACTACACAAAAAATGAAAACATAAAAAGATTTACTTCACTATAACAAAGATAAAAGCTAGTGCAAAACGTGGTTAAAATACTAGTTTAATTCCTTGTTGTTCAGTACTCCCCAACATTGCTAATAATATATCAAAACAATAGAAAACAACTGAAAGTTATCTCATTAACTTCATGTCCCAAACTATTGTAGTCTCTGCCACTCTGTCTTTAGCGCTGCCGTCTAATTTGATCCTCCGCAGCCACCGGAGATATCCCAAAAAACTGTAAAACATTTTTCTGCTTATAAACTGTTAAAGAAAGGTAAAGATAAGAATTCCAAACAGTGACATCTCTTTGTCTGTTGTGAATGATAAAATCTGTATATCGTCGGCAGGAGGTCATATTGCATTGTTTGTTTTTATATTTTTCACAGCCACGCAGCTGGGGTAAGAGTTCAGTAAATACTGATGATGTCATCGTCTGAAGATGGCTGAAGGGTGAGAGTGAACTCGCAAATTACTTTTTGTTTTAAAATATCATATAACATAGTGCACTGACATCGTCTACATGTCATGTCTCTCGTTGCGTTGTGTGTCTTATAAGGTTTGGCGTGGTCACTTTGAGTGAACGCTGCACTTTACAGCTCACGGAATCAGTTCGGGAAGTGCATTTGTTTACCAAAACATAGCATGGCTAGCATTAGCATAGCCTGGTTAGCAACGGTGCAGAGCAGTTTAAATCACGCAGTAACAATCAGAGGGCTGTATATGTGCTTCATTCTCACATTTAGCATTTATGTTCAGCCTTCCCAATCGTGTTCGTGGCTTGGTTCGTCAAGTTAGCCTGCTTTACACTGATAACATACGCTAGCTAGCTCGTTTAGCTTGCTAGGCTGTGTGTGCCAAATTAATGTTAGCGATTAGTAGAGAACGTCAACAACTGACATATAAGAAGTTTGAAGTCTCGTCAGATTCACCAACGATGTTGAGCCTTTCATACATTTATGATGGTTGCGCAGTTGTGGTGTTATATTCGTGTAAATCTTTTCCTCCGCTGGTTTCGTTTTATGAAGTATCTCACGTCAATTTCTAAATGCCTGTATGATTACAGAGAAGGCTGGTGGGGAGGCTGGCTTCAGCAGAGCTTCCAGGCCGTCAAAGATAAGGTAACTGACATAATTTAAATGACGAGATGTTTACGTGTCTTTACTAGCTGCTCAGCATTTACAATGTTCTGACAGTGTTGCACTCCTCCTCTAGGCTAACCACACATTTCTCCAGCTCAATATCTACATCTGTAGTCGACCTTTTAATGGTGGCATGATTGAGGAACCTCTTTAAATAATAAAAAAAACAAATCGCACACAGCATTGTTGCGTTTGAAAGCAAGATCAGATTTCCTCAATTATCTGTATGCATGAGCCAGACTATCAAGAAAGTTACATAGATTCAGTTCTCAGAACAAGAGTGACGCCAAGATCGAAAAGTGGCTGAAGGTATGTCGATTGCCGGTCAGTGGCATAAACCGATCCCCAGACTGTTATACAGATTTTTGGAGTGGTATAAACTGATCGCCAGACTGGTATACAGAGTATTGGAGTGGTATAAACGGATCCCCAGACTGGTATACAGATATACAGAAAAACATTTTATACATTTATGGCAGTAC
>OMLP01044691.1:33344-43461 GCA_900302685.1 Spondyliosoma cantharus
GAGTGGTATGCGTCTATTGTGTCGCTGTTATTCCACCGACACAATACGGTATGTGCCAGTGAGAGACTGGGTTGGTTTTAAGACAAGTACTGCCATAAATGTATACATTTTTTTTTTCTTTATTGACAATGCTAACTTATCGCAAGTAAAGGAACGTATGTTATGTTGTTACGCATATAGACAGTAATTCTACCCAACGGCATAACATACTTGCGGTAATGTGTTAAGTTAGCATTGTCAATAAAGAAAAAAAAAATGTACACTTGTACTTGTCATCAAACCAGCCCAATGGCATTATATTTGCATATTCATCAGGGGGCGGTACCCATCCAACAGTCTCTCAGTGCCATAACATTCTCAAGCGGCACATACCGTATTGTGTCGGTGGAATAACAGCGGTACAATAGCAACATACCACTCCAAGAATCTGTATACCAGTCTGGGGATTGGTATATGCCGCTGAGCGGCAATCGACATAACTTCAGCCACTTTTCGATCTCGGCTCTACTGAGTCATTTAAGTATATTAGAACAAATATACAATGCCAAAAAAGGTTGAACTCTGTTACTCAAAGGCCAGAGGTTACTGAAGCAACATTATATGTTATTTTATTCCCTATCTTTAATAATTATTTTAGATAGTTTTTATGTATCATTTACCTAAGCTGTATTTGACTGTATATATTGTTTAATTTATGTTTTTTATTTTTATGTTTGAAGAATTTTCCTAATTGAGATCATAAATTTGAATCTGGATGTTGATCTTGATAATTAAATTTTTCTTTGCAGTCATCTGAGGCTTTAGAATTCTTAAAGCGAGACCTGACAGAGTTCTCCACTGTGGTGCAACATGACACAACCTGCTCGATTGTGGCCACAGCCAATGCTGTCAGAAACAAGCTTGCAGTAAGTTGCAGCCTTTCCCTTGGTCATTCTTTTTTAATCATAGCATCTCCTTACAGTCTGTGTTCATGTAGGGTGAAGACTGCTAAATGCCAAATGTAACCTGTCGTTTCCAGGTGGAAGGTTCCTCTGACACCTCGGAAAAGGTGAAGAAGGGCCTGTCGAGTTTCTTAGGGGTGATATCAGACACGCTTGCTCCACCCCCTGATAAAACCATTGACTGTGATGTCATCACATTGGTGGCAACACCAGCAGGAACAACAGAGGTTTACGACAGTTCTAAGGTGGGAAAATCAAGTCTTATACTTTTAGCTGAAAAGTTGACTTTAACAGTCACCTGTTTGAAAAACAAATTTACTGTGCCACAAACACTGAGTTTCTAATGATAAAACAGCATGGCTAAGCACGATTCTTTTGCATGGAGGAAAACATAAGGTTCTGGTTGACCCCTATGAAAGAAAGTGTTGATTCAGGCCAGATTTAATTGGCTTATATTTTTTATAAGAGGCTGCATGACTATGAAAGTTAGCACATGATGTGCATGTGGGAATTCAACAACCACAGCTAAGAGTTTGTTTTTCCTGCAGGCACGACTCTACAGTCTGCAAGCTGACCCTGCGACATACTGCAATGAGCCTGATGGTAAGACAGGCAATCAGATGAACTCAAAAACAA
This sequence comes from Spondyliosoma cantharus, assembly GCA_900302685.1. NCBI lineage: Eukaryota > Metazoa > Chordata > Actinopteri > Spariformes > Sparidae > Spondyliosoma > Spondyliosoma cantharus. Next base: position 34,922 of record OMLP01044691.1, read on the forward strand.
AATATGCACAAGGCCTATTATCATTTATTGTTAACTCTTTATCAGTATTCCATTTTATTGTCACGATTTTCGCTATTGCAATACATATTTGTTTACATACATTTTTGCATGTCTGATCACTTGTTTAAACCTGGTTTTGTTGCACAGTTGTAAATAAATGTTAGGCTTCTAGGTTCAGATCATAATTGTTATTTATTATGTTGTTATTATTATCTGCCTTTAAATGCTGCTTTCAATACTTTTGTTCAATATTCATAAATAATTACCAGGATCTGAATGCTAATCAGCAACGGAACTATTTATCAGTGCGGAATTACTGGCTTGCTGGATTTGTGTACTTATCTGCTATAGATGGATAAAATACTGCATGCTTTCTAAATATTTGCTGATACCCCCTGGTATCTTCAGAGTGTATTTTAATGAGAAATTATTGTTGTGCAGGTCCCCCAGAGCAGTTTGACAACTGGCTGTGCAGCTTCAGCCTGGAAGATAAGAAAGGAGAAATCTCTGAGCTTTTGGTCAGCAGTCCCTCTATACGAGCGCTCTACACCAAAATGGTAACTGTTGTTGCTTTTGCCAACATTTACTTTTACACAGCACAGCCTCGAGTTTTGTTTCGAACTCATACTTTGCATTCACTTTGCATGCTTTTGTCCTAGAAGTGACCTGCCATAACAGCTTTCAAATGCTAAAAGGACATTTTTATTTTTTATTTACAGGTGCCAGCAGCTGTAGCCCATTCAGAATTCTGGCAGAGGTATTTCTATAAAGTTTTCCAGTTGGACCAGGTAATCATGCTATTATATAAAGTATAGTGTGCTCTGAACTGCGGTAGCCTTTAACATCAGCTTATGTCATCTTTGGTGCCACCTGCTGGCTGATTTTAGAGCTGCCTTGAATTGATAAGTAGTTGTTTAAAGGGATAGTTTGGGTTTTTTGAAGTGGGGTCATTTAAAGTACACATCTATAGTCGGTCTGTTCTCTACCGTAATTGCTGATCAGCTCAGCCTCAGTTTGGAGAAGCAGAGAGTCGCTCCAGCCCAGATGCTCAGCTTTGTACTTCAGTGAACGGAGTCCAGATACAAAGTGAATTTTAACCACCTAAAACAAGGCCCACCTAAAAAAATCTATATCAATTCAAGTGTACGTTGTATAGAGAAAATTCACACCGCTTTACATCACCGTCAGACCTCCCTTTCTTTTGGCACTACATTTTCTCAACCGTAGAACCTCCGTATCCCTACGCAGTTTCGCTAATGCGTAGGCATACGGAGGTTCTATTGTCTCTGTCTGAAATTGTTAAGTTTCGTTTTTATCGAAAGTACAGAGTTGCGTGCATACACCTCTCGCCGCTCGCAGATCACCTGTTGCGCTATTGCGTAGGGATACGGAGGTTCTACGAGCGTTTGGGCTGGAGCGGCTCTCTGCTTCTCCAAACTGATCTGTGCTGATCGGCAATTACGGTAGAGAACAGACCGACTATAGATATGTATTTTATATGACCCCACTTCAAAAACCCTGAACTATCACTTTAATTTGGGGACATTTTTTTAAACATTCTTACGGTCTGAAGTTGTTGCCACTGGTGCCATCTGCCCACTGTGTCTATTAAAAGGCCTGCTTATGTACTTTAATACGCTGACGCCACTAATAAGCTGACCATACCATATAACATTTTCAAGTATTAGAAAGATGTTGATTCAAATATAAATGCTAAAGTCTGTAGTAGTGTTGTGTTGTTAATGATGCTGTCCATCAATTTTATTTTACTATATTATTTATTTTATTTGTCTAGATTTAAATGTTGTTCCTGTATTCAACAACATAAGGGTGGAACAAGATTTAAGCTAACTTTACATTTTTGACGCAAGAACAACAAATGTAACTTTCATTTCATTATGAAGATCACTATAATTGTAATTTTTACACACCCTAAAATATTTGCATTATTGAATATATTGAAAATTGTTTGCCATTGTGTCTTGTAGGAAGAGGCCAGGAGAGTGGCATTGAAGCAGAGGGCAGAACTGACCACACACACAGAGACTCTGGGCTGGGAGGAGGAGGAGGAGGGTATGCTGTCGTCAGTTTTATATGCTTCATAAACCGATTCACTTTCAACCCTGTCACTAACACTGGTATTTCTGCTGTCACTGTCAGATGACTTCCTTGGCTCCACGTCATTATCTCAACTCAACTATACACCTCAATTGGACAACAGCTCAACCCGGCTGCCTATGACTTTGACAGGAACAGGACTCACTCTGCTGAGCCCCGTGCTGTCTCCCAACGAGGAGCGCGACCCCACCCTCTCGGTCAGCAGCGACAGTATCAGCCTGCCAACGCAGGTGGAAGTGAGGCCAGAGCCCGTTGCCACGGAGCTGGCTGAGAAACTGACAGAAGCTAGCTTGGAAGATGGTGAAGATAAGACGCAAGAAGAGCAGAGACCTGGAAAGAGTGACTTGCCTCTTGTTGCTCAAGTGGAAGCTGTAACCCAACCGGAGGCAACTGCAGAGGGGGCATCAAGGCAGGCTTCTGCCCCCACCTCTAAACCAGAAACGGCAAAGGAGGAGGGGCCGCAGGACCTGAGAGTGTTTGAGCTGAACTCAGACAGTGGGAAATCTACACCCTCTAACAATGGAAAGAAAGGTATGGTGACCTGAAGATGTTTTTCAGTTGGCAGTGAGATTCTTAGTGTTTCAGTTAGGATTATAAATCGGAGCAGGATTAGGTTAAGTGATGTGTTATGGGTTTTCCATTGAATAGGCTTCGAAGAAGGTCACAAAATCTGTCTTTCACACTCCAGGGTCCAGCACTGATGTGAGTGAGGACTGGGAGAAAGACTTTGACCTGGACATGACAGAAGAAGAGGTTCAGATGGCTCTCTCTAAAATAGAAGCTTCTGGAGAGGTAAGTGAGAAGTTACAACCCCTAGTCCAAGTAAATTGGGGATGCTGTGTAAAACGTGGATAAAAAACAGAATGTGATCATTTGCAATTGAATCCCATGTAGCATAATCCTTTATGTAGTAATGCATTTCAAAAAGTGGTGAACCTCGCCTCTTCCCTGTTATTGAGCGACAGCCTTTGAAGGATGCCCCTATCTTACTCAATCATGATACCATCACCTGTTACCAATGAACCTGCTTACCTATGGGATGCTCTGAACATGTGTTTTTGGAGCACTCCAGAACTTTCCTAATCTTTTGTTGCTCCTTTCCCAACTTGGTTAAACCGTGTTGCTGGCATCAAATTCAGAATAAACATATTAGAAAATATATATTTACAAAAATCAATGACATTCAGAAGGTTACCCATGAAATACATTGTTGTTTTCAAATGAGTATATGTTGAATTGGATTAGCAAATCATCCCATTGTGTTTTGTTTACACAGCGTTCAAACTTTTTATGAAATCAGGGTTGTACCGTTTGTAGCATTTACCAGAATCTTAAATTAAAATATAAAATATTGAGAATGCTTTTAACTCTTTTTGTGATGTTTTTCACCAGGTGGATGAAGACTGGGAGAACTGGGACTGAGAGCCGCCGCAACATGAACTCTGTGCCGCCATTAAAGCTAGTTCTCGGCAGACGAACCATGCTTAACGTGTTTTAACTCTTTGTCCACACTGTCACCATGTCATGATTGTCAGTAGAGGATTTTCCGCCGGGTTTGGACCACATTGGTGAACCTGTTGAACAGAGCAACGGTAAGACCAAGGCAATAAGAATACGACTGCTTTGTCAGTTTAGTGCAGATAGGCCACTCGAGAGGATAATGACTCAGGTCTTGGCTATTTCTTGGCGTAACGTCTGACTTAGAGAGCGCGCAACACTTGTAATAGATGATAGAAGTTGCAATCCTTCTGACCTTTAAATCTTAAGGACAAAGTGACGAGTCAGAATGTGACAGGAGGAGCTGTTTCCCTTTTTTCTTTCTGCCATTAAATACATCATGTACGTTGCAAGTGTATTTCAAGTTGGGCAAAGACTTAAATGCAGGCTGTAACATAGCCATAAACTGTAATGCTGCTTGTCACTTTTCTGAGATTAAATACTCTGCGAGGGATATGTAAATGGTGATGATTGATTCATTTAATTCTACCTGTGTCTCTTTCTTTCTCTCTCTCTCTCTCTCTCTCTCCCTCCCTCCCCCCTATCTTTATTATGCAAGTGAATCTTCAAAATGTGAAAATACTTAAAATACTTTGGCCTTCATTCATAAAGCACCTTTCATTTTGGATTCACTCCCAACTCTAGACATATGGCCTTGTAAAACACACAGTAGTGTGATGATATTCTTCAAATATTTTTGTTACAAGTCAGTCATCTAAAAGTCTCAGTTTTAGTTCTTTTGCCCCTCTGTCATGTTGTGATTCATTTGAGTGTATGAGCTTCATGTCACTTTCTGTCAGTTTCAAGTGTTTCACTTCTTTGAGTTGTTTATCATTTTGTATTATTTGGTTAGAGGGAATTCATTAATGTCACTCATTAAGATATTAAAGAGAATTCAAACCGATCCTGGTGTCATGATACCAGATTCTTTGGCTTGAAATTAAAGAAAGCATCTCTCGTTCTTTGCGTAAATAGGAGTGTATGACAAATCTGTGGAAGTTAGTAGCTCAGCAGGTGTAGTGCCAAGTAGACAAAGGAGCAATGTGAGCACACTCCGTGCTTTCCTGATTTTCTTTTCCATCGTCTGTAATGTAACTGAAATAAATAAATCCTAGAGATGTAATATTTATACTAAAACGCGTAATTATTGTATTATGTGCTTTGGATTGCATGTCTGTGCGATAACATGCAAAACATAGTGCAGATTGTTACTGTTGAGTTGTATGTTTTTTGGTAAAGACATTGGCTGTTCAGGTTTTTTTGTGCTCTGTCAATGTGTTGCATGTCTATAATTCTCAGCTGTGTATTCCCTTCAGATTGACACTTTGAACTAATCAAAGCTCTACAGCACACATGTGTTCTCAAAGCTGTCAAGTTCCTTTTTTAAGTATTTCACAATATTTTTCAAATGATCATTAAAGGATTCATGGCAAGTGGGTTTGGTGTTGTGCATTGTGGAATAATCCGGTATGGCCATTTTACTACTGAAGAAGATGAACCACATTAGACTTCAAAAACATTGTAATTACTGGAGTGTTGTGTAGCTTCGAGAAATGCCCAGGAAATCACCACTCATACCTGAAGTCTTGGCTCATATCTACACCTAATGTGCAACCATGTTGTGTAGCCACCATATACAAACAACAAGTCTTTTAAACAAAACAATACAATAAACCACTTAAATGGTACACCTTCTCATGTCTCTGATATTGGCCTGGGAGATACCACTGCAGCAGAGTTTTTTTGTTTTCTTTTTGAACTTAATATTTATTGAGCCGTGAAATCACATGTATACATTTCACACATTTCACAATTCCATTTTCACATATTTTTTTTTCCGGTGGTTATACATCCAGTTATCTCTAATCATACTCGTCTCCTCACATTCATTTCAGACATGCCGTATTTTAAAAGAGATGTCTATCTTTTCACAAAGATGTCCAGCATCAATGAAACAGACAACAACAAAAGCAACAAAGAACAATACAAACCGAGAGCAGTTATGTATTTAGCCATAACATTGACCTCGACAGCCACAGCTGCCCCACGCCTCACACTGTGACGCTAAGAAAGAAAAGAGACATGGGATGGAGGAGGAACCCAGTATTCTCAGCCCTGCGCCTCCCCTTCCACCTCCAGGCAAGGTGACCATCGATTTGCAAACTCCGCATTTTTTAATCTCAGCATGAAAGTTATTTTTTCCATTTTTTAAATTCCCCTGACCACTGATCTCCAGGTATCCTTGGTTGGAGGGTCTACCTTAAGCCAACTCAATGTTATAGCTTTTTTAGCTGCTGCCAGCAGTATGTGCAGTAAGTATGCTCTTCGCCACCTCTAGGAAAACTCCAAGGATAGCTAACAGTGGGTCCCTGGGTAGGCGCTGGCCAGTTATCCTATCAAGCTGGTCAAAAATCCCCCTCCAAAAATTATCTAAGCGAGGACATGCCCAAAATACATGTGTATGATTCGCAACCTCCACAGGTTCTAAAGAATCTGTTAACTATTTTCCATTACAGCGGAGTTTTAATTCTTTATGTGCTCCCATACATGGAAGCAGTGACCATGTAAACATGCCTGCAGTATAAGAAATGAGTCACCTGATGGCGCTGATGCTCCATTTAGGCACCATCAGTCAGTCAGAGGCAGCCACTCCTTTTCTTTCAGCTGCAGCATCCATCTCACTGACGTGGATCGGCCACATGTTCTCTCACACACCATTGTTCATCATCAGATGCATAAAGTATCTAATTTCTGCTATTTTCTTTTTACATTTGAATTTTTACATAGAATCTCTGTATTTGCCCTCCATGGAAGCTACAGGCAAACAATGAAATGTTTATGGGGTCTTTGTGGTGTCATCAGCTGGGCTAATGTAGGTCACTGTGGAGGGACACCTGTACTGCGTGCAAGCTGCCTCTACAACATGGATGCTGCCTGTAAAGATAGCTACTGTCTGTCTGGCTTTTTCTCTCTCTCCCTCTTACGGCACAATAACGATGTCAAGACTCACATAGTATTAGTACAGAGGCATGCAATGCATTTGAGGCACCAATCTCCCTGTGAAATGTACACAATTTAAGGTTGAATAAACAGAAACTTGAACTTTTATCTCCTGCCAGTATGGTTATGGTATGTTACTGTATTCAGAATACATTAGGCAAGGGCAGTCCAGGTAAATCAAATTCATCACCCTGACCAGTAAAGGCAATAAAGAATTTGACTGTTTGAGATGTGATTTTGTGGCTACAGTTGATAAAAATCCTCTGAAGAAGTCTTTACTTTGTTTACTTGCTTATTTACTAACTAATATTGCTGCTCTTTTATTCTGAAACTAGCGCCCTCACCTCCCAAAGAGCGCAGACACCATATACATTACATTCTTTCTTACTCTGTTCTCACTCAGAGGCCTTAGTCAGCAGAAAGGCTGTAAAGGAATTTCCTGTCGAAGCCCACTGCTCCCTAGGCCTGTCTGTGTGTGTGTGTGTGTGTGTGTGTGTGTGCCTTACATTTCCACTGGCTCCCACCAATGTCATATACAGATCATTTTGTCGTGGATAGAGAATGATGGGTTGGATGCCAATCAGAAAGCGGAGAGAAATACTTCCCCCCAGAGGATCTTTTCAGTGTCCCCCCTTTCCCCTCATAATCCATCACTGAACACTTCCTGCTTGTCTTTCTGCCTCTTTGACTTTCTCTCTCTCTCTTATCCCAGTCCATACATACAGTATACTGTCAAAAACATAGTCACACTCACTTCTAATGTCTCTCAAAGACATACACATAGAAATGCATAAATACATAGAGAGTCAGGATGAGGTCATTGTCTTGAGATTGAGTATTATGCTAGGCACCCTAAAGGGAGAAACCCTGTAACCCCTCTGCCTTTCAATAAGCACAAAAGATTTCCTTTGAGGGAGGAGGCGGACTCCTACGGAATGTGTTACCAGGGTTTTCTATAACGACTTGCCTCCGAATTCACACCCATTTCATGTGTGTGCGTGTGTGTGTGCATCTCTGTATCTTTAGGCTTTTATACAAATTGTGAATATTTTGTCTGAATTAGGCTCTTTTTATTTTACTGAGCTTCTACATTCGCTGTACTTTGTACAGTTGTACACATGTCCAACATAGTTTTGAGAGAAAATGCAGCCACCAGACGAACTGTTGATCCATTACTGAGCTGTGGTGGTGTGTGTGTGTGTGTGTGTGTGTGTGTGTGTGTGTGTGTGTGTGTGTGGGGGGGGCATCTAAAGGACTCTTGAAATGCCTCTGGATTTTTCCATGACAAACCATCGCCTTTCCCAATGTCAAGCGGTGGGAAACAGGCCACTTTGTTTGTATGAAGCGGTGTCTGGGAGGAATGGGGCTTTAGTCAGGGAGGGGATAGAAAGGGGGAAAGTATCATAACTCCCACTCCATTCAGATTTATGGTCAAGACAGAGGGGCTCCTCTGGATGCATGTCAGGGGACTAGTAGAACACCGCCCCTCTACTCTGGGCCTGCCAAAGCAAATGTTTAATCAAACAACCCCTTGCTATTCTTTACATCCTTCTCTGTCTTTCTTTGTCTCTCTTTTTTGCTATCATATGGAAAAGTGGGCAGCAGCTCTTTTCTGCAGATTTGACATAGCATACTGTGTGTTTATATTTCAATCCTCAGTTTGTGTGAACAGAAGCTACAGAAGTGTGTGGTTTTGAGTTTTAAACCTGATTATAAACCAAGGCTGTGGAGTTTCTGCACAGGCCATATTAAAAAAGTGTAAGGTCGGTAGTGTGATAGAGGGTTCAAGTTTGAAAAGTCTAAAGGGGTACTCTGGTGATTTACTTTTTCACTTTCATTAAAGGTCTCATATTATACTGTTTTTCATCAATTTCACACAGCTGTCAAAGGTCCAACAACACTGTACTCGATATGCATTGCCCCAA
>OMLP01044692.1:0-10294 GCA_900302685.1 Spondyliosoma cantharus
CCCCAGACCTGAGTTTTTGCTTCTGCGACTGCCCGTGCTGCCACACGCTTGGCCTGCCGGTACCCATCAGCTGCCTCAGGAGTCCCCCGAACCAACCAGGCTCGGTAGGGCTCCTTCTTCAGCTTGACGGCATCCCTTACTTCCGGTGTCCACCACCGGGTTCGGGGGTTGCCGTAAATAAAATAATCAATGTTAAATTTCAAATTCAGGCTTAATGCTATTTGTACAAATATGTTAATAGAAATAAGCTAAAAAGCCAATTAATTATATCAAGTTGGATGTGTGAGAAACATTTTTTGATTTTTTTTGTTAAGATAAGCATACAGAATGAGTGTACAGCGCGAAGCAGATGGTAATTGTTAAGGGTATTGCTCCACCAGATATAATAGATTGCAGGGCAGATTTTTCAGTGACAGCAAATGAAAATCCCATGAACCAATCAACCAACTCCCCATCCAATGCAGTTAAACTGAGCAAAACAGAGTACAACGCACAGTAAAACTCATATCTGTAATTGCTCGTCTCAACAACATCATCTGTAAAAAAAACCAAAAAATTGTTTTTTTTTAACTTTCTCAGACAATTACTCTCTGGTAAATTCTACAATAGCTGAGAGTGGAGAGAACAGAGCTCGAGGACCGATGCAGCAGTTTATGTCTGTTTATCTGCCCTGCTCTTTATCACAGTTTACATCACGTTGTTGCAGCGGTATTTCACTTTAGTTGCCTGCAGCACACATACAGTCGGCCAAAATTATTGGCCGCCTGCGGTGATGTCATTGCTGTTAATTTGAAATAGCCCGGTCAGAGTCACAATACATTTCTCACATGTACATAAACTAAGCAGGTGTGGACTTCTGGTTTGATTGTTTTCTGTATTTATGGCTGTTTATTTTGTGCATTTTCTGGAACTGATAACAACCCTGCCACACACACACACACACACACACACACACACACACACACACACACACACACACTGTGAAATGAGTAGTGCCTATAGATCACTTCTTTGACTCCTCTTGGAAGGCTATTATAAACATGCAGACTGCTTATAAGAACGTAAAAATCCACCATAAAACTAAAGCAATCAATGTGTGGAATCAATAACAGTTACGTGTTCACACTGCCTGGATGGTGGGCAATCAGGCACTTCACAAACTTGCAGGAAAAACTGAAGCCGACAGATATCACCTGCTGTGTGGCCGGCATGCTGCCTTGCCCATGGGGCTCTGGAATCGATCAGTCTCTCTGTTTTTACCACACCACTCAAAACTCAATCGTCTCTCTTCTTTTCCGTATCTCCTTTTCTCTCTCTCTCTCTTTCTCTCCCTCTGTCTCTCACTCCCTCTCAATGCCCCATTAGTGCTGTGAACAGCCATCAGGGATGCCCGGGGCTGCTGGGTAAAACACTGAACAGAGCTGACAGGAGGAGAAGGTGGAGGGGGCAACAGAGAAGAACTGTGCCAGAGTGATGAGAGCAGAGAGAGAATGCAGCTGAACTTGATGGGAGCTGGATCGTCTTGTGCTGCTGAAGAACCGTAAACACAAACACGCTGTACTCTACTGGATATACAATATATAGGGGAAGATACAGAGTTGGTATTTTCTTGAATAATGTGAAAATGTTGTACCTGAATGTTCTTTCCCAGCAACTTTTTCTGCCAGGTCACATATATACTTTTCCTTTACTTAGCTATTTTTTCCACACAATGCACTCAGAAAATGTTGTAGTGGGTTGGACAAGTCAAAACGATTGTTTTCCTAGAGAGCACTGCTATTACTGGTATATATTTATATTATTCAAATGTTGATTTATGTTTTTTTTGTGTTCAGGGAGTGAAAAAAATACATCTGCAGCGCAAAACAATGGTAATTTTTTGCATTTCTTGTTGGCAGGTCAATTTGAAAGATGTCTGCCTGTAGTTTTCTACAGTCTGTGGGTGTGATGGAAGAAGGAGCTGGGAGATCAAGAACCGCAGGCAACAGGTGGCCCACCTCCAACTTCTCAGTGAGGTTACCAACTGCTATTCCCTTTTTAACGTTATCAGCTTCTCTATTAGTGTTTGGTTTACATCCTAAGTATTGAGAAATGACCAAATCCTTCAGCTCTTGTCAGGTGATAGGTGTATTCAGACTCTACTCTGTGCTGCGACTCTGCTGCTGGCACGGCTGTATGTAGCAGACACCCTCAGTATATAGTTGTAGCATCCGTCACCTGACTAAGTTTAGATTTTTAAAAAGAACAGTTAAACAACAGTTAGGGCAACGGGCAAGTAATGTAATCGGTGTATGCCCAAACACACTGTCACACCAGCAACACATATCACCTAAGTGACCGCTTCTTGTAACAAGAGCCCGACTGATAGGCAGGGACGATTGCAGATATTGATACGAGGCAGCAAAAAAATCAGCAAAATGATACACACACATTTTTTGCAGTGATCCCTCAAATGTGGTACTCATATTCTTGACAAAATAAAAAATGAACAAGGGAGGATCTTTTATAGTTTAACAATAAACTCCCTCCCTGAAAATGTAATAATGATAAATAACCCAAAGCATTTTTTTCTGCACTGTGCTCTTTAAAACTAAAAAGTTTTCATATATTGCCTATTCTCTATTCCACTCAATTGCACTATTCTCACCCTTGCCTAACCCGGCCCGGTTGACTTCCTGTATGGTGAGGACTGCGGAGTTTGAATTCTGTGCCGAGCTCCTGGCACCATGTAATTACATCTTCTTACTTATTTATTTTCATTTGCACTAAATTGTCCCCTGTTTTTGTTGTACTGTTGTTATTATGTGCGGTGTCCTTGAGTGCTTTGAAAGGCGCCTTCAAATAAAATGCATTATTATTATTATTATTATTATTGATATTATTATGTTTATGATTACACAGAAGCCCCCAGCAAAAGAAGACAGAGTCAACTTTAGTTAATAGTTATTTAACTGTTAAAAAAAAGCATGTGCTTCTATTTATTAAGCAATTGTTTATTGTAAAGACACAGTAATCATTCATTATAATACTTAAATGTATGTGTACTTGAATTGTAAGTTTAATTCTGTGTAGTTAATCTATAAACATTATCATGATGGTCATTTATAAATCCGAAACTGATGTTAATAAACCTTTACTATTGCTTAAAAAGTGGTTTATCAAGCATTCCATTGCTTGTTCACAGTCAATAAATTGTTAAATGAAGTAAAATTAATAAAAATGTACCATTTATTAATGATGGTTGTTTGAAAGTGTTACCAATGAATCAGTTTCAATAGCAGCCACAGTCCACAGCAGGCAAAAAACAACAACAAACACATGAAGAGCAAAGATGCTGCTTGTGAGGAAAGCAACAGGCTGTTGTAGCATTAACATGACAGTGTCGGTACAGTTTTGTTCGTTTTCATTTTCACAGCCGTTTTACATTGGGCTGACAAACACAATTTCCACTGTGCTGGAGGAAAAAGAAAGGGGAAAAGCACAGCTATTAAAGTAAAAGCTGTGTTTGAGAACGGCCTAGAAATGTGTGTAATAGCATGGGTCCAGGTGGATAGTGTCTCAGGTTTTGCACGATCAACCTTGGCAGTAGACATCAAGGAACAATGCAGCCCAGACTCTGTTTTCAATCAATCCTTGGTTCAAACAAACTTTCAAGAATGTTTCTTCTGCTGTTGTTGGAGGACAAGGACTTCTCGCTGGATGTGATAATAGAACTTTTGGGCGATAAACAAAAAAACAAAAGGCCGAACACAATGGAATCTGTTTATCAGGTAAATTTACTAATGTTTCAAAGACATGTAAGCCGACAGAGTTCGCGGTCTCAGACTGAATCTGAATCTGCGCTCTGATTGCTGACATGTATTAATCACTTTTTTGTTTACCACATGAAAAATGAGACCTTCCCCGTCTCTCAGTTGCCTACACAAGCCTGTGAATGATTTGTTGAAGTTGTTTAATGCTGCTGGACTGCGGATTTCTTTGTGAAGGACTGGAGTCGGATTTTCCGTGACGGTTCAAAGGATGTGCCTTTCTCCGCGTTTCTCGAGTGCCTCGTCTCGGTGCCTCGGAAACGGAAAGCATCAGTAGCTAACGTCAGTTTAGAAACGGCATCCGCTAAGACAAAGTAACTTCCAGCGCGACGCAGAGGTTCAGCTGACGACCAAGGTTCTTGGAAGCCTTTTTCAGACACGACTGGCGTGTTAAATTTGCCGTCCCCGTTTACGTGACGACGTGCATGCCTGTGTCAAGAGTCAAGGTTGTTTCTTGGAGTCAACTCCTGCTGAGAGGCTCTGTTCGACTGCAGCAAACATACCATCTGAGCTCAGCAGAAATGCCTCTCTCAAGTAGATAAAGCATAGGAGTCTTCAACACTGCAGAATTCTGATTTCTCAAATTGCTCAGAAGCAGCCGAGGTAAGCCGGGGAGCAAAACAATTTCCACACGACACAAACTCAAAACACTTTACTGTAACTACACCCTGCAAAGTTGATGACTTCTCAAAACTGAAGATTAGGGTGAAAATCACAGCTCACACGCTGCTGCTGCTGCTGCTGCTGCTTTCCACCCCCTCTCTTTTTTCTCTCCCTTTCCTCCCTCCCGCCCCTCTCAAGTGTGAACAGACGCTTCGCTGTCTCAGCTTAGCGAACTTTGATCAGCGCGGGGTTGCCAGCCTTCAGTCGGACAAGGTCAGGGGAACGAGATGATGGCCGATGCGTTGTCAAAAGTGGGGCGTCGCCACCTGTTTGAGAATGCACTCTGCGCACTCTCACATCTACTTGGACCCTTGATGCCAAAGGGCTTCAAACTGAGTAGAGTCAACAGCCTGCTTTATAGTTCATTGAAGTGTCCATTATAAGTGTCCCCAGGTATCCTTGTCAAACTCGCTGCCTTAGACAATAACCAACCTTGGGCTGTATGCAAATTTGCAGTCTGCTGTGACTTACGGAGCTCCGAATAGCAGCAGGATCACTTCTAAGCAGTCCTGTGCACCGGCCTGTGTCAGTGCTGCTGATAAACGGCTGTACAGTTTGTTTTTTTCTGCTCTGATAGTGAGAATGAAATCAACAGGCAAGCTGCGTCGCCGCGTAGTCTTTCCCAGCCAGTCTTAAACCCAATCCTCTTTGCTTCCCTCCAGGGTGGAATTTGAATGACCTGATCAATTTCTAATCAGGAAAGACCCGAAGCCTTTTCTCTCGTCGTAATGGAGTTCCCCACAAATCTTCTATATGGAGGGCTCACTCAGGAATTGTTCAGAGCAAAGGGCAGGTGGCATGTTTTCTTGGCTTCATTTTTTTTCCCGATGTATCTCTCGCCCTGGGTAGGGATGATGGTGGATAATCTCCAGCGTGGATCTGCTGTTCGCTAAATATAGAAGTATTTGTGGAATCCTTAACACAGCTGCACATCAGAATGGAACCCTCGGCCCTGTTTAAAGCAGAGGTGGCCTTTTCATGTTGAAAATGAAACCCCAGGAGGTCTGCCTGCTTTGTCAGTCATGAAAAGCCCGGGTCTGAAAAAACATTCCCCTTCTCTATTTTAGTCTGGGAATTTTGTCACTGGCAGCTTTCTGACAAACTGTGTAGTATACACTATAGTAGCTTGGTTGGTACTTGGTTGGACTTTTTTGTCACATGTATTCCCAGCGCCCTATCTCATAGACAGAGCACTTGGCATGTTCCAAATGTTTTGTGTGTGCGTGGATGTTTTTTTAATCCACTAATTATATAAAAGTGTATATTCTCAGAATATTTTTTTTAGAATCTAGAATCTGGATGTTTCATTGAGCTAAATCATACTATTTGCAGTATCCATTACATTAGCTATGTGACTTGTTAATTCTAAACACCCTTGACAGTTTCTTCGCAACTTGGTTAGGTTTAGGAAAAGATTTGGTTTGGGTCGAATTAAGTATATATGTGTCTTAACTGAAGAATGCGTGTTATGTACATAAATTACACTAATGTTTTTTACATGAAGAATTAGTCATTTATTATAACACACTTTTGGTTTAGGCAGTTTTGTGAGACGTTTTCTACCAGAAGGCATCGAGAAAGTCAGGCAATATGATATAAAGATGGTCGAAGGCCAAATGATTATTAAGATGAGCTTTATGAAGGGATCTTGTATGGGATTTGTACATGGGCAACCACAGTTTGTGGCCGCTTACACTGTCAGAAGATTTTGTTGACTTTTTATTCCTTAAAGGATCCAATTTGTAAGATAGTTGATTGTCAAGTCTCATTTACAACTTGTCTAATTTAGGCAACAAGTTAAGCTGGTTAGGTTTAGGTGAGAAAATAATCTAGTTAGGTTGAGGAAACAAAACTACTTGGTTAGAATGACCAAGGTTTGGGTTCCAAAGATAAGTCAATGCTAACATTTACTTTACCCGGGGGACGAACAGTGACCATCACATTAATAATGCAACCCAATTTAATACGTCTCCTGAGTGAAAGTCCTGCGTTGACTCATCCGTCCACCCCAAACCGCTCTTCATGAGGACTTGGTCACTCTCTATAGCACAACACCTGACTTCCTCCTTTGCTGCTGTAATAACAGCTTACAGTAAAGTAACTGCTTTCAGAGTCGATATATATGGTTGTTTTTCTGATGAGGGCTGTTATCTGTTATGTATTACAGGAATTTACAGCCATTTATCTCAACTGTGTATCCCTTACTCTTTTTTTAGTAATGAACTATACTATTCTTAACTAGTATCCATTTACCTAGCGATTTGAGCTCCTTTATTCATTATATGTAGCTTTCAGGTTACACACTCCATAAAAACATACTATATACAGTATATAGCCCAGAATGAGTAAGAAATAGCAAAATGACTGCAAACTGTGTTTCCTAATGCATACTTTGTGAATCTCTTGAACATTTGTGACTGTGCCTCTGGATCAATGACTCATTTTGGTATGATCCCAGGTGATCAATGCTTAGTGCATTTGGACTTTTCATTTTATCTCAGTTAACAAAAGCTGGGTCCAGTTATTGACATATTCCTTACAGTGGGACGGGAGGGTGATTAAGGTTGTCGCCTGTTTGTTCCAGGAGAACTGTAATCATTTTCGCAATCAATCGAGGCACTTTTTGTCGTTGATGGTCTTTTTAAGAGCTAAGAGACTGCAACACATCCTGTGTAATTTGGCAGCGCAAACAGAGCCATAAACAAAACTCTTTAAATGCAACACTTTCACAGGCACAGAAAATAGTAGTGTAATGCTTCAGAGACTCAAACTGTTTAATCTTGGAACTATTAGTAGCTACTGTGAAATTAAAAGAATACAGAATTGTGCATAGTTTACATTCCCTTGTGTATTTAAAGTTAAACAGCATTAGAGGAGCTCTGTGTTTACCCTATTTTTTCCCAAGAATGTGTCACAAAAATGTCCTTTTTATCTGCCCCCCAGGTGGATCATTAAAGAATGGATGACACATCAGTCACTGACCTCACAGAGTCAACATCTGAGTAGTCAGTAAAACTGACTGAACCTGATTAACCAGGAGCCATCAGGCTGACGGACTCACAGTGGATTTAACGTCCTCTGGTTTAGATGAATCCGCAAAGAAACCACGTTGATGGCTTACATCGAGGACAATCAAAAACCCAATCCTGCGCTGACTGAAAAATAAGAACAACAGCATATGCTCTTTCCACAGCAGTGATATATTTGAGCCTCCTGCACCATGTGGTCAACAAAGTTGCTTCTTTCCCACACCTCTGGGACTCTAGATTTATCATGATGCTATTTTTGTCCGTTGCACTCCCAAATTTCCCAGCCAACTGATTGTGACTGTGGCGACATGTCTCTACCCAAGCGAAGGAAAATCAGGACTTTTGCTCTGCTGTTTTGTGTCATCACATTTACAACGTTCCTGTTCAGTTACACTTTCCGGGACCCCTCGCTCTACTTCTTCAAGTATGCCTTTCGCCTGTCGGACAACTTCTTCTCCAAAGGGATGTGCGCCTGTCGACAGTGCATGACGGAGCTGGAGGACGACCCCTGGTTTGCTGAGCACTTCAATCAGTCCATCCACCCTCTGATGACCAGGGAGAACAGTGTCCTCTCTGAGGAAACCTTTAAATGGTGGCAGGTAAGATTCATGGGATGGGTTTAGGGGATTTGTGATTGTATGTCACAGAGGATTTGAAGGAGAAAAAAACATCCACGATCGGCTTCTGAAAGCAGATGAGGTGCTGAAAAGAAAGATCATGAATAAAGAACACAGATCACACACTGCTGCTGTAATGCTGCCAAGAAGTGTCTGTTTTTGCCACATTGATTGTTTCAAATCCATGGGATCTTCACCAGGATCAAGTTGTGAAGCGAACTCCCACGCACAATTTGTTCACATTTAACAAGGGAGATGGTGGATATGGAAATTGCAGCTCATTCTCACCATCTTCCCATCTATAGATGAAGAGAGAGATTTACCATCATAACTTGATTGTATAGGTGATGTCACAAAGCATGCACTGTCCCAGAATTACTCTTTCCTGAACTTGTTCCTCCAGGAATAATGCAAATATGCTGCAAACATTATGCAAACATGACACTTCAGTTCATGAATGTGCTTTGACTACAGCAACTACCAACTGTTCTCTCAATTCAATAGTTTTCATAAAGTGGTCTACTTTGGTTTGCTATTCTTCTCTCTACTTGCCTCACCAACATTTCCTGTAATGCCTAAAGTAAATGCAGGAACATGTTGCAATCCCTTCTGGGTTTCATATGACTTGACTTTGACATTGTGTTAAGCTTTATATATTTGAAAAGTTACACCATGGCCATGTCCTCTTTTGATTTGACTTGGAATATGTTTGCTTTCCTGCGGGGAGTTAGATGAGAAGCACAGTACCCCTCCGTGGTATCGAACTGCTCATCGGTCTCAGCAGGAAAGCAAATCTTAACCAAAATGTTGATTTATCATCGTTCTTTTAATGGTATACTCGACCATACAAGGCTGATGGTGTTATTGATGTATTGAGCTGTTGAGCTAAGCCTCACTTATGCTATCCCTAGAGTTCATTAAACAAACACCGGCACGTAGTTACACAGTCCTGTAACTACACTGAAGTGTATGTTTACAGAGCATGCAGTGTAGCTCTCCACCAATTTTACAAATTGTGATCAGTTTAGTACTACACAGTACTACTCAGTCTTCTGCAGCTCTGGAGGAGCTCAGTTAAATCTCAACCCAGATGATGTCATCAGCCTCAAAATTTGATACGGGGCGCCTGTGTTACAAACTTGGGGTGTGGAGTTAAAAGAGGTGGGCTTTTACTTGTCAGGAAAGGTTCACAAGATGGCGGTGTGTTGCATTATGGGATGGGTAGGATCCAGTGTATTTGGAGCTCGATCCATGCTTAAATGCTTAAATTTTGACCACTTGGTCTTTTAAATCGATCTTTCAATTTATGGAGACTTGTAAGCTTTTAAAGGAGGTATATGTAAGACTTTTAGTTTAAAACGTTTGTGAATAAATTAACATTGTCAACAGAATGTGAAGAAAAAAACAAACATTGTAGTTAGTTATATCGAAGACATCTTTGTGGAGTGTTGCAGAGATATCTGGCTTACCGAAGCTAGCATGCTAACCAGCTAGCCTTGGCCCCATCCAGTCTTGTAGTACCACCGTGGACCTCAAGCGGCGATAGTTAGCGCTATAGCATCTCAGTCCAACACGCGAGGATGAAGAAGTAGCGCTGCCCTGAGTGTGTTTTCTCAGCAAACCACATTCGACAGCAACAAAGACAAGATACAGAAATGGCAGCAAATCAAGAGTTAACAGTGCTGGAGACGCGAAGTTTGATGCTGAACTCGCAACATAGTCTGCAGTTAGCTGATAATGCTAACATTAGCTTATGAACGCTGATGAACACAGCTAATTGTATGTTGCAGACAGTGTTAATGCGTTTGTTAGGTAGGGCAGTTTGTTGAAAGAGAGAAGGATCTTCTGTATGGGAGGGACTGTGCATTTCCTTGTTCCTTACCTTAAGGATGGACACCGTCCCTGTATGCTGATATGCCACCCAAATTGTTTGAAGTATGAATTTGACAGGTGGGCAATTCTTACATGTAACGCCTTTAAAGCTTGCACAATATATGTGATATGTGATATATTTATGATATATATGGTGACACCGGTCTTGCTTAATGAAACTTCCCTTTCCAATTACACCTAATATGTTAATGCATTTTCAACCTTTCCTTTGCAAGCTGTTGAAAAAATATGAATATATATATATATATATATATATATATATATATATATATCTGACCAATAT
>OMLP01044692.1:10314-55675 GCA_900302685.1 Spondyliosoma cantharus
ACCAATATCGAGTGCCAGACTAATTTGGTCTAGCTTTTACTACCTGACACAGCAGTCAGTGCAGGAATTGTCATCTGTGCCCCTTCCGTGATGGATTTTGTCACCTCTATGATTGCTCAGTGTCACTGTTAAATGGCTGCCCGAGGGGAAAAACCTTTGGATTCAGAGTGACTGACACAAAAGCCTGTTTTTTTTACTGTTAGTGCAGCTAACACCTTTCCTCATATCAAACTCCATTTGAGCCCCACTGGAACTACCTTAATAGATGTAATGTCACCTGATTTTTGGCAGCAACCCACAGAGATAACAAAAAGAGTTCATGTTAGCTATATTATTAATCACATGCTAGCTTTAATTGAATGATATTCAACCAATATATAATGTACTTTCTGTGTTCCCCATTATAAGAGTACAGCCCTCTAAATTAGAAAAGCCTTTTTCACAAAACGTATGTCAAACAACTATCCTACCTTTGTGTGGAAAGCATCCAGTGCCTTTGGTTTTCCCGCATTCACCTCACACCGTGTCCAATTAGAGGCAAGAATAGAAAAATTACTGCAAGGTTGCCTCCTGTCACTACTCGTTCCAGGAAATGCTTCTCACAGGGAGCTTGATGAGGAAAGTGTCACATATCAACAGTAGCCCGGCCAGATGGTTCGTGGCTGCGCTGCTGCAAGGCAAGGGCACGACCTTTCAGGTGTACCCGGGCTCTTTCACGTCAAGGCGTACGTGTTACGCAGCGAAATGCAAGTTCTGTGAAGGAGAGTTTCTAATTACACAGAAATCTGCATGTGCAATCTGGGTTTATTTAATGGTTTATATAGTCTGTTGATAAAAATCTATGTTTCAATGAATAATAGCTTATATTTAGTGCCAGATAAAACTAAAATGTGTTAAATGGTTTCCTTAGAATTGTATCGTCAATGTGGAAAAGCCTCCACGATAATATCTGGACCATGAGTCGCTAAAATCAGCATTAAAAGTCATGAGATATTGTTGCAGAACATTCTGTCTCCGGCAGCCACAGTACAATATGTAACAGCATACAGTGCACACACATTCCTGCATTTATTTGCTGTCTCTCCGAGTTCAAAGCCACCAGAAGAAGGCCAGGGCAAAAGAGCCCCCGTAGACGCAGCTAAGCCGCCCCTGAGGTTATTTCAGAAATGTGCTCGGTGTCTCGAGCTCCGCTGCCCTTGTTCAATCACTTCTACTTAAAGTGGCCCCGGAGCCGCGTCTCTCTCTCTCTCTGAGGCCTGTCTCTGCTGTGTCACCAGTGGTTGCAGTCAGAGAGGCAGCCGGCCAATTTCAGTGGAGTGGTGGAGGAGCTGTTCCAAGTCATCCCTGATGAGGTGCTCTACATGGACGCCAGCCCCGAGCGCTGCAGGACCTGCGCCGTGGTGGGGAACTCTGGCAACCTGAAGGGCTCCCAGTACGGCGGCCTCATCGACTCCAGTGATTTCATCATAAGGTCAGTTAGCACTTCAATCTGTGGTGTTATTTTGAGAATAACAGACACACAGTTTTGACATTTGCTTTGACATTTATTCATTTTTTTTTTTTTTTTCTTGACAATGGTCTCCTACTGTTTTTGCTGTTGTTTTAGTTTAAAGCATTATTTCAGTTTCCCAACTTGGGTCTTATTAATGTAGCACTGGCTAAACTTCAGTTAGTTATGATGACACTTTTCCTGCAAGAGTACATACTGAGATCTTATAAATACGGTGTCAACGCTAGACAGGGCATGAGGATGATGATCAGACAGGCTGTGAACGAGCCCGCAATTTAACATGATTATCTGTACCACTTTGTTTGCAGTGACGTGAATCTAAAATGGCAATAGTAGTATTTATTCAGGGCTGCACCATCGAGTCATGTCATTTGCTTTTTTCTGTGCATTGGAGTTGTTAAAGGCTACTTATGTTATTGTTAGAATAATGATTAATATTTCATCATTCAACATTTTTGAGGTAAAAACAAAGAAATGTTAAAGTGCTTGTCCACTGAAAATTATATATAATGATTCCCTTCAGCGTGGAGAAGGCTTTGATCCAGCATTTAGGCAGGGCCCTCTTGTCGGCAAGAAACTTCGTATGCATACAAGTACAGGGAGTACAGTACAGTAGGTCAAAGTCAGTCTATAAACACTAATGCACGATTACAACACATTCAGGCTGGTCATTTTTCTACCTCAAATACCATAAATTTAGTTGACCTGAGGGTTTTAAATCTGTTTTCAAGCCTCATTCCTAGGACTCATTCGTTAACTTCGTCAGCACTGATATATTAACAATAGCAAAGATCATCGCACCTACAAAAATAAGACCAAATGAGTGATGAACCACAGATGCATGCAATGGTTATTTTTATTATTAGGAGATTATATTTAATCTGTTAATCTGCTGATTTAATTGACATTTTTTGGATTAATCATACGGTCAGTTGGATGTCAGATATATAGCGCAACCTGAAATAATTAAAGTGCTTCTATTCGATCAACAGTCCAAAACCCAATGATAGTCAGTTTACCATCAAACTTGAAATCTGTGAAAACCAGCAAATGTTTACATTTAAGGAGGTGATTTTTTAACTTTGTTTGACTTTATTTTTTAAACCAGCGGTTCTATAATGGTGTGCGGCGGAGTCCAGATGTGACATGGGATTTTGTTACAAGCCTAGCTTAATATTGTCAATATACAACAAGTAATGAATGTGCTTTTAATTAACTATATCAATCCTTTGTGCACATACATCTCCTGATACAGAGGCAACGAATCTTCCTTTAAACACCCTGCAGGGAGCCCAAAATAAACATGTACAGAGTGATTAGATAGCACAATATAGAGGTTATTTTGAAGTGATATGAAAACAGGTGTGCTTGAGATTTTTGCTGGCCCCTTTGGTATGCCTTGGGCATAAAAGGTTAGACAACCACTGATTTAAACCATTAATACACAGTGGTTACTATCCTAAGCATATTCCTAATGGTTGTTTAATTTGATTTTTGCCTTTATTTTAATCTGGACAGTAGTGAGGTGACAAGAAATGAATCGACATGCAGCTATGTCCCTTTGACGCTGTGATCACAGTATTGACTGGGCTAACAGAAGCTGGTTATCACAGGGTTAGGGTGAGTGTTTTTTTGTTTTTTTCCATTTCCTGTAGCGCTGATCAGTTTTAAAAATGAATCAGCTGCAACATATGATATAACGATGTTTTGTTTTGTTTTATCAGTTAATTCAGTGGAGAGAAGACACTTTGTTTCACTGTGTACCCGTCGCACTCCCGTTATTTTCCGCCGTGCCCCAGCCTGCTCGCGGCTCAGAGGTGTGGTAGCAGATTTCAGTTCACCCATCACGGATCCTTGTTCAGCATTCAATAAACATTCAGAAAAATTATCTTAACAAAGCAGCAGATAATAACAATAGCGTTTGAGTATTCAAATGTTATTCCCCGTGTCCTAGGGCGGCAGGAAACAAGAGAGGAGTTGCCGCTCCTTGTAATCTGTCACACCAATTGCAGCTCAGCAGAGAATGAATCGAAAAAGATGGAAAACAACGACAAGGAGATTTTCTCAGAGGGGGAGTGGGTGTGCGTTCTGCTGCAAAACTGTTGGCTTTATGATAAAATTAAGCTAATTTGAGCGTCAAAGGGTAAACAAACATTTTCACTCAGACAGTTCAATGTTCGTGCCGTATCTCTGGGCTGTATCAGTCAGATTTGAGTGTTGGCTGCCTTTTTTGCAGGTTTGGTTAAGGGCTGCAGGGGCAGAATATGCAAATCCCTGAGCATTCCCTCCATTGTTCTTTGATTATTATATTACAATTTTAAATAGTGTTACAATTTCAGATCACATTATCTACTGGAGATAAAAATTCAATCAGTATCCTCAGATTGTTTCTGCACAGAAATGACTGCCTTCAGGAGGCAGTGGAATGATGTAGAAGATGCTTATCCTGAGCAACAGCAGATAACACTAATTTCAGAACTAAATGTTTCAAACCATTGATAGGATATCAGCTCAGAAATGATGTGGAAAGACAGTCCAGTGAGTGTGAACGGGAACGGAAAATCGATGCCTTTCAAGTATCCACACTGAATTCTCCCAGATTTTCTAAAGCCTCCTTTATAGACTATTATGAATATTGAGCGGCATTGGCCTATTGGCTAAAGCCTCTTGTTTACTCAACAGATTGAAGTGGTAAAATAGATTTGAGTCATGAAAAGAGCCTTTGCTTCTGCCTCTGACGGACAAAAACGAGCTCCGTGGCTCTGGAATAATGAATTATTTAAGGATGTGTTGTTTGAAGAACTAATAAGACGTAATATTTATTCAAATTAGATTTGAATTATGTTTTTGTTCCTCTCAGACATGCAAATGGATAGGCCCATGCATGGGCTTGTCAGGAGCACAGTTTTTGGACATCTTATCTTCGTGAAACTTAAAGTACACTCCATACCCATTTTCAGTTGGTATGTGATTGCAGATAAAAAGCACATTTAAGACACAAAGTCGATACTTTTATCTAGCAAATGTGAAAATACAGCTACCTTTATGGAGTTGAAGACACAGAGATAGTGAAATCGCACTTACTCCAGTAACTCGGACACATAGAGAAGATAAGGGAGGACAATTTGGACCAAACAACAAGCAGAGCTGGCCTGGTAGATGCTTGTCTCACATCATGATCAATTATGTTTAATGGAAAGTGCAACTTAAAGGTGAGGGGAGTTACACAACTAAAACCGTGTGTTCCTATAGCATGGCACCTACAGAAAAAGCAGATTAGATTCGATTCATAATGTAATGTAGAGCAACAAACAACAAAGTGAGTGACTGTGCTTGTGTGCAGATGGATTCATTCGTTGTGTGACTTGGACTGAAACTTTACAGAGAAACATCAGCCGTTATGTAAACAGACACACCACTCCAACAACAATTTCCTGTAACTGTAATCTGATCAATGGTTTGTTAGCAGGATTACAAAAAAACTACTGAATACATTTCCATGAAACTTGGATAGAGGGTGGCTCTCAGCCCAAAACAGACCACATTTACTTTTGTGCGGATCTGGAAAAAGGAATTTTTTCCACTTTCTTTAACATCGCAACCATTTTCGAAATTTTCTTTGATGAGAAAAATCTATTGTATTTAGGTGGCTGGACACAAAAACATATCCAGTGGATTTAAATGTTTGATTTGATATTGAATTAGGCTTGATTGACAGGTGACTGGCTGGCCTTTGCGGAGGTATGCACACTACTGATGGCCATTCTAGGTGGCTTCCCTTCTTTCGGGTAAATTTAATGCAAGCTAAATTCGACTATGTGATCTGATAGCTAAAACTGATAACCGTTCTGCACCGACAACATTAAATACTTACATTTCTTGAATGTGTCACGAATACAGCACAGCAACAATTGGAAGGCCTTTTTCTCACAATGAGAAGGAGACTGAGAATGTTTAGCTATTCTGATACATGTTGCATTTTTCATCCACAACTAAAAACTTAACAGTAATGTAATGATTTTCATGCTAACGTGTATTGAACTAGCTACTTATTGAATTACACAGAAGAAATGCTCGAAATGCTCGACCTGTCCCACCAGTTAGCATTTAGCTTTTCGGTAACATTAGTGTGTCAGTGACCATAATGTCTGCTAACCTTACAGATTCTTGGAAGGGGAAAAAAATCTACAATCCAGCTTAAAAGTGTACTATGTAGCTTCGGGGGGGAAAAAACGATTAAAAGTTGATATTTACAGTATTAATAAGGTGCTAATACAAACTGTGAAACTAATTATTGAATATGTTTCCTCATAAACAAGCTGCCCCAGAACACTGTTTGACACTACAAAGCTAGCTACGTAAAAGAGTGGTGCTTACATAAACAAAGAAAAACAGTACGACATTGTGTTTCCATCGAGGACAGTTTGTTTATTCAGTTCATTCAGTCACGAAGTGGCAAAAAAAACCCAGTAAGAATATGAATGCTAATGCTAAGCTAACATCAACGAGTGCTGTTATAATAACGTCAACGTTACTTTCAGTGGAATATCTTTTGTGTTTAATGTTGCTTAGAATGAGTGCAGGATGAATTGGGTGGTCTATATATTTGAGGCTCAGGGGGGAAGATTACCGGTAGTTGTCCGTTAATTGGAAGGTTGGTGGTTTGATCCCCAGCTCCAGCTGCATATTGAAGTGTCCTTGGGCAAGATAATGAACCCCTAATTGCTCCTGATTGCTGTTCAGTTGGTGTGGGATGGATTACATATGAATGGTTATGAGCCGATAGTATCTTGCAGGATAGCTTCTGCCACCAGTGTATGAATGTATCTGTATGTGACTGCTGCTTTTAGTCGTCGGTAACGTGCACTTGGAAGACAATGGTTTTGCTGGCAACACACTTCCAGCAGCGCGCCATTACGAAGTCTATTTACCATGAGATCAGATTAATTCTAGCATTAAGGTATATTAGTACATAAAGGTTAAATCAACTCTTTTGCTTCTTCAAGCTACAATAAGTGGATCCAGCTTCTCAATGATCACGCTACGCTAAAGAGCTCATTGCCGTGGGAATGTTTGGTCGGCAATGAGTGAGTAACTCTATTCAAACTGGCAGATTTGGGGAATAACAGCTGGATTTAGTCAGGAAATTCAGTCTATTTTGTCACCCGGGAGCAGAGTGACATTGACACTCTGTTAAGATTGATGGCAAATGGGCTTCAAGATGATGTGGCTGATGCGAAGACCCTTTCAAGACAGCAAACAGAGCGCTGCTTAAATATCCGAAAGCAAATTTCACGCAGTATTGTTGCATGGCTCTTAATTTATCACAGCATGGCTCTGTCATCCTGCTGTGACATGTTGCCTCTGTAGAAAGCCACATTACTGCACTTATCATCTTTGCCAGCTCCTGCTGTGACAACAGCATGGCATTGTCTACCCAATTCAATTAACGGATGGCAGGAACAGCAAAAAGACAAGAGTTAATACTGTTAGCGGAATAGTTTCCTGCAGAAGCATGCTCTGGTAATACACTGTTTTCTTTTTATTTATTCTAGCCTGAGCAGCGAGTCATGCTTGGTTGGAAGCCTTGGTGCTGAGCCAAAAGGTCACCATAGCTACACCAGGACAACGGTTTAACACTAATGTGTGGAATACAGATTTCACAAAACTTGGGAAACATGCTTGAGGGCACAAGTTTTTTTTACAGGGTACATTTTTATGTGATGTAGGTTTCTCCAAATCCAGACTCAAATTCTTTTTTTTTTTTTTTCATTTCTTTTTTTGGCTGAATCATTCACATCTCTCTTGAACACAGAATATTTGATCATATGCAATCATATTCCCTCGGTACCTGTTAATGCTCTATGGGCACACCAGCATATTTTATCTGAGAAAAAGTAGGCTGTCCTGGATGTGTGATTGTCTCATCATTCATATTTACTCAGCTGAATTGAGGATCAGTCAGGCTCACATTCTACACGATGATGTAAGCCCTTGCAAATAACTTCATTAAGATGGATCTTAAAGCCAGCAGATGCAATCAGTAGGCACGTCGCATTTGTGACTCCTATATCCTGCTTGAAATTGGCTTCAAAACCAGGATTTTCACACAACTAGCACACAGGGGCTTTCCGGCGTCAGCTGTCATCTGAGTTTGCCAAGCAACTAGTAATGATGTCCTTTAAAAACCCGTTAACAAGATTCAGAAAATGAACTTTTTCATTCCTCTGTCAGTGTTATTACCATAATGATATGTTCCTGAGGGCTCACCACGAATGACCGAAACGTTACGTAAAAGTGCCTCTTCACACCAACGACCTCTGAGTAAGGACGGATAAGCTGCACTTTGTGTTTGAAATCAGTGCCCCAAAGCTTGAACTCAGCTCAAGTATCGAAGCTTGTTTTTGCATCATTATTATTATTATTATTATTATTATTTTATCAGAATGGGAATAGTGCTTTCAAAGATCCACCATCATTAGAATTTCAACTTGGATCCCACTTCAATGTGTTCACAAGCCACTCTGCAATCAGCCCCTGCGCTTTGCTCATGTATTTGTTATTGTGACACAAAGAACAATGGAGTTCAGTGGCTTGATTGCCACTTGTGCTACCCACACCAACTTGAGAGCAGCCATCATAAGTCCCATCGTGTGACACGAATTCCAATCATTGCCTATTTTAGATGCAGATCATTTTCAGGTGACATTTATTTGTTTTTCTTCAAATCTGTTGTGTCAAAACAAAGCTTGGCATAACTGCTCGCCCACCTAGCATAGTAATTAGAGAGATAAGAATGTATCGGTGTAGTAGTGAAGATCATTTCTTGCTGTGTATTTTTATTTCCTCCTGCTGGTGATGGGTCGAGGAATGGAGTACAATTTAATGTGTGCGACAATGAGATTTTCTTTTGTGCTACGCAGAGTGAAACAAGAATTAGACAAACCCAAACATGAATGGCAGCTGAAACTGCTGCATTATTTAATTCTGTCTGATTAGCCTGTTTGATTTCTAGCAAGCGTAAGATTTAAAAAAAAAAATGAACTATTTATTGAAAGGGAGTTTTATGAAACTGGGCCAAATAGCTTTTATCGCTTTGACGATTCATTCTTTCACAGAAGATACGGCTGCAAAGCTACAAGTGAGCACTAAACGACACTTTGGAGATGAAAGCAACGGTGAGAGCCCCCAAAACGTTAGCAAGCGCCGTGTGCTTGCCCAAATATCGACGTACTCATCAAGTGAATGCTGAGTGAATGTGAATATAGCCTTGCAATTTGAGGGAGCGATCGTTATGCATTTCCACATTGCTAAAGAGGGCTTCTTTAACAAGCTGTGTGAGTTAACACATGGTGAGGGCTGCTCATAATCAGTCAGCAAAGAGCGTTCATTGTTGCCGGCCATCTCACTTGGCAGCCTGGTAAAGAGTAGTCATTGAAATAAGTGCAAATAGGCATTGAAAATGTTCGCATACACACTGAAACTATACATCCTTAAAACCTAGACTGAATAGGTCAATTACCAGTGACCCCCAAGACAACATAAAACCGTTTCCAAAACAACATGACCGTTGCAACGTACATGACCATAGTTGGTTGGTTAGTCAAGAAAAACTGTCAGAGTTTGGCAAAAAGGCCATGGACCGAATGCAGACAGACCGGCAGGTGAGGAACTAAAGGCTTATAAATAAATAAAGTAAGCTGTAATTGACAAGCCCAAAGTCCAAAACAGCAAGAAACCAAAAGGCAGGCAGCAAAAACACAAGAGGCAAACAGGGGCTAAAGAAGTAAAAAAGTAAAAAAAATAAATAAATAAAAAAAAAAAATACAAAAACAAAGTACAAACAAAAGAAGTACTGGGGACACAAGCAGGAACACAAGGAGAACTGGTCTGAAGTGGGGAAAGCATAACAGCCAAACTGACAAAGAGAGAGGGGAAGACAAGCACTTGAATACACAGGGAGTAATAACTAATTGAACACAGGTGAGCAGGGAAAACAGACAAAAGACACAAAAGACCAAATACACAGGAGGATAAATTAGGGACAGGTGAAACTAATCAGGACAATCACGGGGAAAACAAGACGAAGGGTACGGAAGTGGCACAACATGACATATGAGGATGAACCTTACAAGATTAAACAGGAAATAATAACTAACCCAAAAACGTGAAAACCATGACAAAAACTGCTTGGTTAAGCTTATGCTCTAAAACTATTGTGTGAGGTTTTAGGAAAGCATTGTGGTTTGGTTTAAGATAACTATACTTACTTACACTTACGAAAGTACTGATGTTACGTTTTGTATTACCTCACCTAACTTCTGCTGCCTTAATAATTACTACAGTCGTTAGAGGGGGCCACCTTAAATTACACGTCAATACAGATCGTGATGAGCTGTTATCGCAGGCGACCTATGCGGTCATTTTTCCTGATGATGAGGACAGGCTGCACTAAACGTGCACGCTGTTACCACTGATGTTTTTTGACACCACGGCAACTGCAATGAGCAGCTCTCGCCATAGGTTTATGGATATACTTATCTTTGAGTACATGATTAGTTTTGTGCGGAGGGTTGCCTAGATACACAATCTGCGACAAGAGAGGCACAAGTAGCTTGTGTGCCACTGTGTGTGAAGGTGGTGGGGCGTGAACATTTCCAGCATGTATATGCACTTTTTTAAATACGTTGTTTTTAAGTGTTTCCACCCTAATCAGCCACCCATGCTATTCATCTGTATGAGGTATAGGTAAATAACATATAGTGTATGAGGCAACCTGTCTCTTGGTCTCCTGGTGTACAGTCCTGGGCTGCTGGTGTTTCATCGGTCCACACTTAGAAACCCGGTGGATAATGTCATCTGTGGTTCCCGGATTACTGCAAGGCATCTATAGCGACATACAGGCAAAGTACCACACTGTTCTCAATTCAACCTTGACTGCCACATAAAGTGCAACTTTAGTATTCAGCCTGTTAATTACAAATCCTCCAGCTTTTAAACCACACCTGAGACCGTGCCTTCGTCTCATAATGAAGCTGTTGCCTCATTCTGGCCCAGTCTGCTTCTCTTACCTGATAAAAATGTACACAGCGTTCAGTCCTCATCATGCCTATTAGTCGGGTGGAACTGCATAGGCATTTTGAAAAATGCACACAACCAGTGAGGCTTACAAAGGAGAGGCGTGGTATCTGCCACAAACAAGTGAGCCTGAAATGAGACGGGCCTGAAACACGGCTGACCTTTAAAGTGTTTGCGGGCTTTCTCATGCTGCGAGATCTGCCTGAACCTCCAAGCACTCTGCCATGTTATAGAATACTGTGGTTCATGGCTTTAAGCGTTTTTGAGGGCAAGTGAATAATAATTAGACAAATAATGTACCACAGCATGCTGGCAGGCGAACGGCATTGCCATTAAAGATGCCATTAATCATTTATCAGCATCACAGTCTCAATTTTCAAGAGGAAGGCATTCCCGCAGAGTAAAGTGCACGCGGCTCAAATCTCAGACGGTGTTTTAATGTCGAACCTGGCAATCGATTTGACTGAAACTATGAAGGCGGACACAGCTGTAGTGTAGCTTTCAATTAATTAGCCAACACAGACAGATCAACGCAGATCTTTAAACCCGTACCTATTGATCAACAGTCTGATAATCGGACTGCTTTGCCATTTTGTTTGACTTTAATTATTCAGCTTGACATTTTGTGTTCCTGTTAGCTGATTTCTTTTTAGGGAGTTTAGGTTTATTCTGTTTTACCGTGTTGCCCTAAGCGATCAGCAGCAAGTGATTTATCCATCCCGCCGCTGTTGGCATTTGACAACCTGGAAATAGAAACTCAACAATCAACTTTTTGGCGGACCGAAAAACAATATTGTGGTGCACACCGGGATACGATGGACACTTGACATTAACATTCAAAATTTACATTTAGAAAATCAACGTTCCTTCTCCAGAATCGCTCATCCCAGTTTTACGAGTTGTCGCTCGCCAATATTCTATTGATATTCCTAACTAATCTCGCTTCTCATGCTAGCCAATCAGAGGCAGAGTAAGGCGGGTCTTGACTTCGCCGTCCTCACACACTCACTATGAGGGGCTAGAAGTAACAAAAATGAAAGAGGTGATGATATGTATTGAAATGAAAAATTGATTGAAACATTGTCAAGTGAGTTGATTCATTTAAAATCAATCTTGTTTTTTTTTTTTTTAAAAGTCGTGATATGATGAAGGTTATGTTCATGTGTTATTATTTACCACATCTTACATTCAATATTTAACAGTCAAGGAAGGTGTCCTCAAGGGTGAAAGTTAAAAATAATGACAAAAATGAAGTGATGAAAATGAATTGAGAGTGATAAAGTCAGTCGATTTGACCTGAGTGACATTTTATTTCAAAAAGTCTTTCTTTTCAGCAGTGTACAGCAAGCAATTTTCTTGGTTTCATTAGGGATGAATATGACTTTTGAGTTCACATTTTGAGTAAAGCATAGACCTTATTATGTGAGGTCCTTTCTGGAGATACACTGATGTATGATCTGTGTTTCCCCTGTAAACACACCAACTTCTTCAGCATTGTTCCGGCCTGCTGCTGCTCCATTCAGCAGAGCCCGTTTGCAATTTCTATTGGAGATGCAGACAGTTTGGCTTGTTTGTATTTCTTTAAATCAATCACAATCAAAACCACAAATGTATTGGATGGCACTATGCCCAGGATGAAACAACAGTTCCTTTGCGAAACAGTAACACGCCGATAGTGGAAGGGGAGGAGATTTCTATTGGCATGCAACATTCACACAAAGACACAAAATAATTCCCCAAAGTAAAGTTAAAGTCAGCTACACTGACCAGGGCAGAGCTGCTCACCTTTAAAACTACAGATGACAGGATATTTAAGATTTGTTTGATTGAAATTATTTCTGAAATATTCACTTTATATAATAGTTGATAATTAATCAGTTGAGTCCCCCAAACCGGATCCTCCGTTGCTTTCGGGGGACCTCAGGTCCCTTATAGCGGCTCCCCCATCTGTTTCATTTTATCTCTCAATAACCAAGCACTGAGGCCTGATGTCTATGTAATAGATCAAGCATTGCGTAGACATCACAACAGCCACACTGGCAGATGTGCTGCAATATCAGGCCCACACCAGCCTGTTAAACAATTAAAATACCTGCCTCGTGTTGTTTCATTAATTTATCGTCTTCTTTTTATCTGCAGGGAAGTCATTGATGTTTTTGGTTGCAATCATTGTGATCTTGCAGCCTTGGTAGCATTACACCCACTCACAGCTAAATCCTAAAAAAACACTAAAAAAAAAAAAAAAAAAAACACTGAAAATATCTGTAGACATAACAGTGCCGCTGCTGTTTGCAATGAGAAATCCTTCAACTTGAGCTTATAAGACTCACTTAAGCTGAGTGAAGTTGATTGATGCTCAAAGTGCCGACGCTTTATACTTGTAGCCTCAATATAGCCCTGCTAGAAAGCCCTGGTCAAGATATCTGTCATCAGCGAAAAGACCTTTACTCTGAATTTCACTCCTCCACTGAGAGTGAGTCATCGGTGCTGGACTTCAGACTCTCTGTGGAGGAGCATCACAGACACTGCTTTATTATTCTCCAGATTTGTTTGAATGGAGAGCCACATCAAAATCTTTACGTCAGATAATGTTTGATATACACAAAAATATTGATCCCGATGATTCCACTTAAATATCTCGAAACATTCTTCTGCAGTCTGATTCTGACTGTTCGTGTACTTCAGGTAGAAAGCCTTCTTTTTCTGTGCAGATCATCTTGTTGGTGATATGGGCTTTTCAAAGGCTCAATACATCTGCTCGAGTTTGTTTCAAGTCCATCTGGTACAAATTTCCAGTGCCAGAGGGGAGTTAGAGCAGAAGTTGAATATTGATTAGACCAATCTGAAATATTCGCCTCCTTAGAGCGGTTGACACCACACGCCCCCACAAGATTAAGTGAACGGGCAGCCCAGTGAATCCATTCAGCAACTTAAATTCACTTCCTGAGAGGCCTTACAGGCTTGTATTATTGTAGCATTGACCTCTGCAGTGAGTAATGAGATGATCTATGCAGTCTTCTGCGGATCTAAAGAGAATCTTTTGAGTCACACAATGGGTAATAATGGGTCAAAGTAATGTCTGAATCAGCTTTACTGGCCAAGTATAGACAAACAAGGAAGATAACTCATTTGACTGTTTTATCATTGTTTTTAAAGTACTTACACAGGATTGGACAGCTAAGGACAAAGACAAAAAGCTGACAAAAATATAAGTAAAGAAAAGAGTCTGACAATTTCATGTCAGGGCTCACAACTACCATTGTCCCGTCTTCCTGGGGACAGAGAGAGATATTCCCTGGGTTGCCTCCGGGGTGAAAGGGGTTGTCATATGTGTACACTATGACTATCAATTAGCAAATGACAAACTGAACCGAGCGCTGACTATAATGGAGCACGTCCTCTCACGCTGTTCATAGTTATCTCTCTCTCTGCAGCGCTTATCAGTTCCAGTTAAAGTCACAGGCAGACTACTTGCCACAAGATTTAAGAAAAATGTGACACGTTAATATCCAAACAGAATAGTAAACTCAACAGGGGGACACAACAGATTTTTTTCCCATATCACGCAATCGTGTGAGCAACAGCTAACAGAGCTTAACACACAGCAGGACTGAGAGTTTTGGTTCAGAGGAACGTGAAACGCTAAACAGCTGCAGTTTAATGTGGCAACGACAACACGTTTTCTGACCAGAGTATAGTTGCATCACTGCCACCTACTGGACTGGATCATAGCAGTTGATTGGCTGCAAAGAAACAAAATGAACTCCTCTCTATTAGTCATTATTTAACTTTTTTACCTTCAAACAACAGTTTCAAAATCATGTTGATGGTACAGGGTCTTGTAAAAGGGTGAATGGTGTCTCCGTCTCAGCCACTCCCACCACCCCCCCTATCACTTGTATCCGCACTAAGTAACTTAATTGAGAGGGTGGGATCACAGTGTTACATACATGTTTACTTCAAGATACAAGTTTTCAACCCATAACATTGTTATAATGAGTTTTGTTTGTCGTTAGCACCTACTTACATCTGACAAATTGTTACAGACCTGGGATTTGTGTTTACGACAGTGGTGTTGCACTCACAAACTGTGGGGGTCAGCGGTGAAAAGAGTTAGTCTGGAGCCCCGTGTTCAACATCAGAAATGAGCCTTGCCCTTTTTCTTCTTGTGTCCAGTTGAGATGGGATATAATTTGCTCAATTTAGGGGAATAAAAAATAGACAAGAGAAGATGAAGAAAACAAGGCCAGAGTCCAGTTTTGTTTTCCTACTGTGTGTGAGTTCAGGAGGACGTCACACGAGGTTCCATCAAAGCTTGGTCTAACGAAAACTACCTGCGAGCGCTAACGCGGAGTAATGTGGTGTTACAGTAGAATATCTCTGGATGTGCTGCAGAAGTGATGGATTCCTCACATTATACTGTTTAATATGTGGCATGCTGCTCCTCTGCCCTCGCTGCCATACTTTTTCATCTGCTCTGGACGGCAGGGATCCATTCGCCGAGCAATTCTTAAATTCCCAGAAGCCGTAGTTGTCATTAAAGGAGAAATTCGCCAATGTAGCTCTGTCAAAAACTGTTCTTTTCGGTTGAGGTATTGCACCATAAAAGCTCGAGCCAATACTTCCATACATTGCCGTTTTTAGCTCAGTCAGTGCTGTAAACCTGGTCCGCTTCGAAGGAAACAGTATGCATTGCTTGTTAATGGAGAGTAAACCAATTTCTCTTTCTGCACCTTCTCTCCATTTGAGATGTAAAATGCCCCGAACAGTCTGTGCTGTGAGTTTTGTAGATGTGTACACAGAAAATGACGTCGTTATTCTCTACCGCTTTCTTTTCCCTCAGAATGCCCCAACTGATGATGTGCTATCACAATAGTAATTACTGTGTTGATAATAACCGCATCTGGTGCAGCAGCTTCATCAGTGGTGGTGACACTACACTCCTGTCCTCTGGGACCGAGTGGCCTTCCTAACATTTCACAGCTGTAGCGTTGCTTTGGTCAGCTGTTGCATCAAAGACAGCTGTGTATTGTGCCTCCATGTCCCTCCTGTTTTTATAAGCTAATTTAATATTTGTTGTTCATTCAGGCCTAATTTAGATTAAGTTCACATATCAACCCTTCAACTTGTGTTATATTCTCACTCAATGTTCTCGTCAGCTTTGTTTCGAGATGCAGCACACATCTGTTGGCAGAGAGAAACTCCACTGTGAGCTACCTGCCCGGCATCAAACAGCAGTTACACCAGGTTAGCGACTAGCTGGCGAACAGTCAAGCTTTAAAAGTGCTAAAAGAATGTGTCTGTCAAGAGCTGGTGGAAAGTAAAAAAGAGCTAAGAAAGAACATTTACCAGATGGTCATACAAAAAAATAAATAAAGGAGCAATATGTAAGAACTGGCTACTTCATGCAGAAAGACAAGCAGCAGGGGGCAGCATATAACCATTGTCAATGCTAAGTGCCGCTAACTATAGCTGCCTTTAGCTAGTGAGCTAGCACCTAGCCATGCAGCCATCGTTCTAGACAGTGAGCTTGGAGCACCAGGGGAGAGTTGGAGAGTTGGTGCTTACACTGCTATGTCAGGAGCTTTGGACCAGGACGGGCGGGGGCTAGCTGGTTAGCATAGTAACCTCAGTAAAATATCCCACCATGAAAAACATGAAAACGTTTTTTCCTTCACACTCTGTGGATGATTGTAGTTATTATTCCTTATGTTTTTAACAAAAATTCTGACATATCGCACCTTTAATGACGTTGTAAATAACTGCTAGCTATACAGTCATTAGAATAAGATTGCAATTAATAAATAAAATTTCAAGCCACTTTACGACCAGGTGCTTCACAAAATACACTACTGTATAATATACCTGCACAAATAGCAAATCATAGAGAATTTAAACAAAATAAAATCCAACCAGAGTGGCACTAAGTGGAGCGCATTCCTCCACTAAGGCTTCCCTTTTAATTTAATCAAGCCTGATCCAATATCAAAGTCGATCACTCTGTCTCACTCTAAATTTTAAAATCACCCATAACTGCTGAACTATAGCTTAAGATCCCCAGATCTAGGAACTGCATCAAATTGTACTCATTTAGAAACCAGACATACATACAGCTGTTTTTTATTTTTTTTAAATTTTTGCCACAGCGCAGGAAATAACCATGGCCGGGGGCATTACATTTTTTAGGTTGTCCACCCATCCCATTCTTGTTAACACAATATCTCAAGAATGCTTTGAGGGAATTGGATTCAAGGATGAAATGATTCCATTCTGGTGGTCAAATGTCAAGGGTCAAG
The DNA here is from genome assembly GCA_900302685.1 of Spondyliosoma cantharus. Taxonomy (NCBI): domain Eukaryota; kingdom Metazoa; phylum Chordata; class Actinopteri; order Spariformes; family Sparidae; genus Spondyliosoma; species Spondyliosoma cantharus. Next base: position 27,199 of record OMLP01044692.1, read on the forward strand.
TTAGCAGTGTTTTTTCGCGTCCCATTCCCGTGAATGCGATATCTCAGAAACGCCTTGAGGGTATTTTTGGCCCAAAATTTGGCCCAGCCGCCCACTCAGACTCAAGGATGAAAAGAATAGATTTTGGTGGTCAAAGGTCAAAGGTCACAGTGCCCTCAGACACAGCCCCCTTCATCACAGCATTTTGCAAAAAAAGCCTATTTAGTGCCAAAGCTCAGGAACCACTGCTTGACTGGAGCCCGGAGGCATACAAGAAAGTAATAATTTGTATTTTTCACCAAGATCCATGAATTATTCCCTGAGAAGTTTAAAACATTTTTGAAAAACATCCTATCTCAGACTTATAAAGGAAGTGAGAAAAAATCCTGGATCTTTATCTGGACACATAGTAAAAGTTAATGGGGTCTTTTCTGGGCTGAGTTTTGTGAAAAGTTTTCCAGGAGTTTTTGTGTAATCCTGCTGACAAACTAACCAACAAACTGACATGGGTGAAAACATAAACTCCTTGGTAGATGTAATAAAAACGCACTTTCAAAAGTGATAAAACAAGAGAGATAAATTATAATGATGTTAAAACATTCCCAAAAAACAACACTCTGTGAAAGCAATTGCACACTGAGGTGAAGTGTTTAGAGATCATCATCATCTTGGTATTGGCCAGAGGTAATGAGTATTGATCTTAAGAAAGCTTTGCAAATAATTCCATGCGTTCAGTGCACGAAAACTAAAGGCAGATTTTCCGAGTTTGGAATAAAGCTGTGAGAGAGAAAGCCTAAGAAAGTTAGTAGAGCTACCGGACTACACGACCCTGCAGCAGAGATGTTATACAAGGTGATGAATGTCTAATATGGGATTTGTGGATGAAAACATACAGGAGATACCAGAGTTTATCACACCCCCGTGCCAGAGAGGACCAACTTTGTTATACAGAATACGATTGTGAGTGTCAGAAGGATCTCCATTAATGAATCTGAGGGCAGAGTGATAAGCTGAGTGTATGGGTTTGAGGGAAAGAATGACAGCATCACTATACTGTCCTGCAGTTTAAAGAAAAGCTGGGTCTGTTTCTCTACAAAAAATCTAAAAAAATCTGAGCTTTTGCCACAGTTTTGGCCATGAGATATTCAATGTGATCGTCAAATGTTTGCCCTCGTTTGGCCAAAACGTTTTAAAATCTGCTTCGAGGACAAATGATTTTGATTTTTTTTTTATTATTCAAATTCAATCCAAGGATAGAGGATGTTCCAATTGCGCAAGGTTATGGTCATCTCTTAACCTAGAGGCCACATCACGGAAAGATGCAACATGTAAAAGCATCAACTATGAGGTAGCCTGGAAACAAAATGGTTCTTGCAGGAGGTCATTTTGAGTCCTGACAGGCTCAGGCTGGAAATGTCAAGTTGTTATATAGCTGTCATCTCAGAGTCAGTAATGAGGAGAATGATATTGCTCAGACCGCAGTGCCCAAACAGGTGATGCTAGTCGCCTGTGTCACCTCCTTCCGCTGACCAAAAAGCAACTGCCACTGTCAAACTATGTTCCTGCCAATTAACTGCTCCAGCTTGAGTGAGTATTGTCGGACATAATAGGGACGCATCACCTGGCTTGCCAAGCGGTAATTGTTGAGCTCTAAATGGACACTGGATTGTACTGAATTGGTGTTTGGATGTCCAAAACATGCCGAAGCAAGACAAATTGTGCTTTGCCTTTTTCTCTGTCTTTATTTTTACATGTTTAATTATTTTCTAGAATAAGCAAACATGGCTGGATTTCCACATCTCGGTGCCATGTTGTTTGGCTGACTTGGGGACTTCATGAAAACAAGCCCATTTATAGATTATGTCCATTGGTACAACAAAAGGCTGGAAAAGACAAAGATGGCAAAGCAACTGGAGAAAAAAAAAAAAAAAAAGGAATGAGGGATGTGATATAAATAGCCCAGAAATAAATATCTCTGCCTTTTTGTCCCCGCAGAATGAACCAGGCTCCCACCTCTGGTTTTGAGGAGGATGTGGGTGCCAGAACAACACATCATGTCATGTATCCAGAAAGTGCCATAGACCTGGACAACACCACCAGTCTGGTGCTGATCCCTTTCAAGACCCTGGACCTGCAGTGGATCGTTAGTGCTCTGACCACGGGTACCATTAAACAGTAAGTGTACCCATCAAATGTTAAAGCTGCACTAATTCATATTTATGTATTGAGAATGGATTAAATGACTGTGTGTAATGTGGAAGTGACGGTACTAATAACGAACCCGTGAAGAATAATCACCTGACTCTGCAGCTCCCCCGCAGTGTTTTAGTGTCTTTCAGCGTATTGTTTTGATTTTACAACCTGCCAATTTAATGTGTTGTTAGGGTGATTTGTGATTGCGGTGTTCTCATCAACCTCACTTCCAACCAAAGTAGACAGCAAATATGTAAGGAAAGGAAAACTTATATTTCTGTGTAACTTCTTAAAGTGATGGTATGACAGTGTTGTCATTGCGTTGCTGAAAGTTGTTGCACTGCCACCAAGTAACCAAAGAAATAAGTGAATGCAGGTTTGAAATTGCAGCATGAATGGCCATGTTTAAAAAAAAAAATTGCCAACTTAAACAAACCTTAAATTTGAAAAAGAACATTTGTAACAAATCGTAAATGCATTTCCTGCTAAACAAAAAAAGTGTACTTAAATGCCCATTGCTAGAAATGCAGAGATTTTGCTTCACCATGCCTTACCAACAGTCAACACTCTAAGTGGTGGTCCAGCGCTTCTACATGCAATGCTCCGATACTGATGAAGAGACAATGGGAAGAAGTAAAATATTAAAAGAACAGACAACAACATGACACAATGGGGGCAATTAAACACGTTTGCATATGTTTGATTGTCATCCCATGGTTATAATTTATTTTTTTTAACTGTCCTGTCATAGATGCATGGGCACGGTTTCTGTAGCCAATATTTAGACAAGTTTCAAAGCAGAAATCCTTCAAATCTTTATGTAAATATACACAGCCATTTAAATTTACATTTATGGCATTTAGCAGATGACTTTGTCCAAAGTATCCTTACAATAAGTGCATTTGTCACAAGAAAGAAACCACAACATGTCGCCGTTGATCAAGTAAAAAAGAAAAAATAGAAACAATTTTCAAGCCCTCGTCTGAGCATGGTAGCTGCTATTTATCAAGAATACCTTAAATACATAAGTGCTATGATTTAAGTCAGGACAGCAGAATTAAATGTTGGCATTTTACATTTCTGCAAACCATAGATACAAACAAATTGACAAATGTTTATGTGTCACAGGTATCATATCAACATTTATACAATAGGTATCACATCACATTCACATTACTCACACTGCATATAAGCTGACATTTTAATGTCTGGATGATATTAACTCAGTGGTTGTTGTGCCTAATCCTAACCAGACCATAAGCTCAGTCTTGCCACATAAAATTGAAAGTTGAATCTAAAGAAGCGTTAGACTCAATTTATTGGTATTTTACCAAGTAATACTAATTGTACGTCCAAAACAAAAGGCCCTCCGATTTTTAAATTAACTAAAAAATGTGCATGTTCGAGAGCTGAATTGTCCTAAGACAGGCTGTGAATGTATCACCATGCATCATGCATGTGCCGCACTCCCAGATTCATTTACCCGCTCTCCAAATACCAGATTGTCATAACAATCACGCTCACTCAGTGCTGCTATTTGTCAGGTTGCCATAACAAGGATAATCACTCAGTTTTAATCTTCCAGTAAATTTCACCTTCAGCTGTTTCACTCTCAATGACCCGTAATCATTAGCTTGATTACTGGACATCCAGGGGAGAAAAAAAAATGAGGCGACTGCCAATGAATGCCGCTGCCAATAACTCAAAAATGGCAAACATGTAAGATGGTAGAGGGACGAGTAAATCCAAACAAATGTTTCCTATAAATGTGCAGTTGTCTTCCAACTCTGCCAAAGCAATCATTATGCACCATTAAATTTCATTTTACTGGCAGTAATGTCAGCATTAGCCCAACAGCCATTAGATCTTAACTGAGTGTCGTGAAATATTTTGTTACATTTCCTGGTCTTGTTAAATAAAATGGGGCTCTATGAAAGGGCGGAGCTGTGTGAGGGGACACAGGACTGACTTAGAATAGTGCACAGTCTAAATAAGGCACTTCTCTGTGCAAAAATGTCAAGCCTATGTGTGTTAAAGGACGTGCTTTCTTTCCATAAGGGTGTAGTGTGTAGTATAACTCACCAGATGTATGAGGGACAGTTTTCATATTCACTCGCCACAACCTGCAGAGGAGCCAGTTGGAGCAAGTTACTGTACAGCACACATTTCTAAATGGCATTAGACCAGTCTGTTTAATCTCTGAATTTTAATGAGACTCATAGCTGCAGAGGCAATAGCCTTGATAAACCTTCCCTTAATTGGAAACATTTGTATCTCACCATATAGTCATTATTATTACGCTTTCAACCAAAGTCTGCACGGGCGTGGTGTAGAGTCGACGCCGGCTTTAAATTTACACTTTGTCAGCTCATTGTGCTTGTTTTTGTGGCTCCTTCAATCATGAAAATGGCAGAAACATGAATTAATTGCATATGAAAATTAAAACATTCTCATATGCAAAGTGAATGTTGACAACTCAAGGAGCGGCACACAGCGTTATGCAAAGAGCCTCGCACATTGTTATGGTTTAATTTTTCACTTTCATCACCGGCCTGAAACAGAGACAGTATTTTAATGAAGAGTTTTTACATAACTTCAATGTAAAATGTTGCATTTAATGGATTTTGGTGGAAATGAATGAAAAATGAACCGTGTGTTTTTTATTCAATTATTACATTTGAAGTTAAGGGGAAATTCTACATAAACATGTGTTTAACTATTCAAGTATTATGTACTTGCCCTGATTCGATCTGGCCTGATCTGAGTACATTTTAAATCAGACTGAGAGGGGTGGTGTAAACCTTTGATAATTTGTTTCAAAGCAAAAATATGAATGCCTAATAACCATTTAAGTGCATGATCCGGTTGATTCTTACTAATTTGAATACTTACATTCTTTCTGGTGCATGTTCGTCTCGCCTGGGAGTAACATCAGGTGACGTTTCTTCCAGGAGCAACATAAATATCACGTTAGCAAAACAGATGGTGGTGGCAGATATGACTTTTTGTGTTAAAAGACTTTGCGATTGTGGATGGTTGAAAGGCTCGAAACAACGAGTTCAAACAAGTGTTTGAAGAAATGAACAGAGCTGGAATCTAAATTGAAAAATGGTTCTTGATGAACTGTAATGACAGGATGTGGGTCCATCTTGAAAATTGTATAACAGGCGGAGCAAATCAATGAATGAATTCATGAATTCATGAATGGATGAATTGAATTTCCTCAATAAAGTTTGGGGAAAAAAATGTCTTCTTCTTCCATTATATTATACACCAGATGTATGACAAAATTATTATGTTCTGAATAAATGCTTTGCAGCCTGTAGGCTAAACACATGGGATCACTTTATTTAGAATCCATGTAAACAGTTAAGATGGAATCTCTAATCAGTCAGTCAGACTGAAGAAATATTGTGCATCTAACCACAGCATTGTTTTATCCAACCATCCATCTCAGTCCACATTGTTTAAGGCAAATTATTTTTCTGAGTGCAGAATGACATCAGCTCCGCTCTGCAAGCTCTTATCTGATGAGTCAGAAAGCAAAAAAAAAAAAAAAAAACTGACAGTGAGCATATGTTAATGTGATGACTGCTAAATCTGCCCATGATATTTAATCAGGTCTTTTCATACAGTTGTAATAAGGAAAGACGCTGTGCATTTATTTATAGACATGTCCTCAGTTAAATGAGATCAAACGGATGGATCATGCTGAGATTGTGGATGTGATACCAGTGATTGGGGACAAACAAGCAGAATTGCTTCTTGTAAGAACAGACTTTCAGGGTTTCTTGAGGCAAGTAAAGCCCAAATTTCAGGCTCCTGGTGTTCTCTTGTGTTACAGGACATATATACCTGTCACCTCCAGGATAAAGGCAAACAAAGATAAGGTGAGTTACAAAACAGTTTGTCATTTTTGTATGTATCTTTTATTAAACATAGGCTTTACTTATATTGGGACTTTTTTAAAAAAAAAAAAAAAAAAAAACATAGATATCCTTTATGTACAATACGTGGCCAAAAGTATGTGGACAATTTCTTTTGAACATTTCAAAGGAATGGGCATTAATCAATGTATTCTGATAGCAGTGTGACAGACACATTCCGATGGTTTTTAGTGGTGCTTCCAATGGTGGGTTGTACAGCACTTACAGCACAGTACAGCGCTACTGCACTGCATTTATTTTATTTGATCTCTTACTAGTTACTCTCCAATGATTTTACATGCAAAACATGCGATGAGCTTATAAATTATGATGCAGTGCTTAATTTATGTATTAATTCATTATTTCTATCATTATTTATTAGCAATTTACCAAGAAACTCTATTGACTAAACTCAAATTACAACACTATGTAATACTATCCAATTATATAATGTATTATTAATAATGTAACACTAAAATAATATTTCTGCATCGTGAGTAGCTACCTTTACTTGAGTAACATTTTGAATGCAGGACTTTAACTTGTTATATACAGCACATGAGTATTTTTAGACAAAGGTGTTTCTACTTTTAATGAGTTAAGATCTAGGTATTTTTCAATTTGACAAGTGGTTTGTTGCTGCAGTTAAACTGGCATATGGCGCTTGTCACTGACACATAACGTTACTGCCAGCATATGGTGATTCTTTGCAGGGATGTATCACTGCTGTATGTCACTGCTCTGCCAAATGAAAATGGCAAGCCTCTTGTCCTCTACTGACCGAGGCTGCTTTTGTAATTAATACTGGCTTGAATTACTTACAGCATACAAAACAAGTGTTGCACACTATCAGCCACTTCTCAATCTTGGTGTTGCTGTAGCATTTACTTTTTAATTTGAGCTAAGATGCCTGCCCAGTGCAAATCATTAGCAACAGCCAAAGACCAAAGCTCTCTTTTAACTTCTAGTATTCATATATTTTTTTCATGATAAAGAAATGTATCTTTACGTCTTGCCTCCGTAAATTACCAATAAATAGAAATTCCTCTGACTCTTTTTCAGGTGTTGATTTACAGTCCCACATTTTTCAAATACGTCTACGAGTCATGGCTCGAGGGCCATGGACGATATCCTTCCACCGGATTCCTCAGCTTACTGCTCGCTATCCACATATGCGATGAGGTAAGTTGTACTGCTTCATTGATTGCAGTACAATACTGCAATTCCACAGTATATTGGAATAACTTAACCAGGATTCACAATCGAAAATATGTGTGTCTGAAGCGATGTGAAAGTCTGTGCTTTCGTTTCTCGTCCGCTCCAGGTCAGCGTGTTTGGATTTGGTGCAGACCAGTATGGAAACTGGCACCACTACTGGGAGGAGAACCATTTGGCTGGAGCTTTCCGACACACAGGAGTACACGATGGAGATTATGAATATAATGTCACCCTGCTCCTGGCAGACAAGCACAAAATCCAAATGTTTAAAGGCAGATGATACCAAGCCCGTATGTTCGTTGGGATGGCCATCAGATGAACTTCAGTAACCTATTAATGTGTATTTTTACTTCCTTTCACGCTGGAAGAACCTGTTTGTCATGATTTCCAAAGACACATGAACTCTTTCTATTCTTCAACTGAAGCTACTGTTGTCACTATGATGGACGAAACCAACAGACAAGGCAAAAACAAGAAACTGAGTGTCTGGGAGTGAACAAAAGGAGACAGGACAATATGTCTTATCAACAAGCATGCTATACAAAAAAAAAAGCTTTAGTTATATTGTCTGTGTGTACCCGCTTTTTCTATAAATGGTTAGCATTGTGGCTACCTGGAGCTTTGTGTCTTAATGGCCATTGACACAAAATAAGTTCTGTTGACAGCAGCAGTCAGACAAAGTGCCATATTACTCTGCTGATTTATAGACATAGCAAGAGGGATATTGTGCGAAGTTCATCATTGTCATCCGTGCAGGAAGAGCATCTCAGAATTATAACCACTGTCTGCCGATTTAACTGGTGTATATGGGAGGCCGTTTGAGTCCAAATTGACGAACAACATACTTAAAAGCATCTTAATGAGCTTCACAACAATACACACAGCTGACTGTACCATAAATTTCACTTCAGAATAAATTATCACCAAATGGCAGAGAACGTGGCTTACATTCCATAATGGCAGGTATGAGAGAGAGAGGGAGAGAGCTGTTTTTCATCATACTGACCAAATTCTTATAAACTGCCTGCACTACAGAGCTGCTTGTTTCTTGCTTGCCTGAATTGAGCTGTAAAATATAGTTTGATAAGGCCATGGGACACTTACAATCAAGTCCAAAATCCAGCCCTAATGTTCGGCATTTATAGATTACCCACACGGCCTAGCCAGAGTTTTGGAAATCTCCCCCTCTCACAAAACTATTGATCACATTTTCAATTACAGATATTTCCTGATAATTTGTTCTCAACATGACTGACAAAATGGTGTTTGACGGTGCTTGAAGACCTGTCCGCACTGCCAGAATTTAAATTAGGCTGACTGCAAAACACAGCCGCTGCAGCAAGAGTTGTCAAATTTTAACATATTGAGTCTAAAATGACTCAAATCAGCCCCCCAAATTCCCATCTTGTGCACATTTGTAGCGTGGCACGTGGGACGGCAGTGTCGACTGGTCAATCACACAACTAAACATTCATGTTCCCCCGCAGGATGAATCTCAGTAACTCTCCTGATCCCCTGATGCCTCCTCCAGCGTCACCAGCAGGTTGACATCATGGGTGCTGAGCAAAATATCTCAAAAACTACAGAGTGGATTAAGATGAAAGTCAATACACATATTCACGTCGCGCGCAGGACGAATTTGAATACATTCGGTGGTACTTTTTCATCTAACTCCATCATCGGCTCAAAAATGTATGATTAATCCAATACGTCACCAAACTACTAGTGACATTCAAAACTAAAATGCAAAACCAATGGCATTCCCGTGAGCCTCTGTTGTAGTTTTGTTTTGAGGCTAACTGGCATGCTAACAAGCAAAACTTAATGAACATGGTAAATATACCTGCTTCACATCAGCATGTTAGCGTTGTCACTGTGAGCAGGTTAGTATGCTATTAGCATTTAGCTCGAGGCTGTGCTGGGCCCAAGTGAGCGTCACAGTAATGGATGTACAGTGTAAAACGTGGATACTGCGTCGCCACTCAGCCTTGATTCAAAATTTGTCCAGTGGCCACTCAAACTATTGCAGCAAAAGATTGCTCATTGGCCCATATCTGTTGACAGAACACCTCAAACAGCAACAAGGTTCATTATGACTCTCTCTATTATGAAGGTTTAATCCATGGAGGTTTCATATATCTAAAATTGTCCTTGGGACAAGGATATGGATTTAAAAATCTGTGAAGTCATCACAATGTAAAACTTCTAACCAGGAATTAAACCTAGAAGCTAGACAACACTTTTGGCTCACGCACAAGGGGAGCAATTCTAATTGGAATTAATAGCTGCCATCTCTGGGTACAGTATCCACTTCTAAATAATACATCCATGGTAAAAGAGCATGGCTGCAGATTCTTAGCCTTGTTTTCAATTATGGAATACAAACTCCCTCCAGCTCCAGCTGAACATGGAAACTGTGGCTGCAGCTATCAGCACATTCTTGAAGCAATGTCACAGACAGAATCAAAACTGTTTTAACAACCTAATATTATGGATTATTTTTATTCACATCCTTTCGACTACATGGCAAAGTGAGATGTCGGTGGTGAGATAACAATGCTTGGGGTGGATTTCTGAAAAGTTTATTGGGCCCCGAAGGGCTCTACTGGAGACCTTTTTTAAAGAGTCGTGCTATAGCAAAGCCGTTGATGAGATTTTCATCACTCTCTGTTATAAAAACTGATTTAAAGCTTTTAAATGCTCAAGGTGTTCCTCAAACACCAGCTTCTTTATTAAGTTGTCGACATTCATTATTCATCACCGGAATCTGATATATGAAACTATACAGGGGTGCCTTATCATTAAAATGATGTTCTGAACATTTTTGATGCACAGTACATTGTGACATATTGTTCATTAAGCGTGGGTGTAAAGTGCCTTTAATGGAATTTTTTAAGACTTAGTTTCACCATCAAATTGTTGTAATTAAGTGTACTATAATTATCGTTTTTATATAATTGTCAGCAACCTTTACAAGCTTAATTTAACAAATCATAAGCATGATATTATAACCGTCTTAAGTATTTGAGAGTAAGATTTTTGTATATACCACAGGACAAAATGCTGATTACATGTTGAATAGGTGTGTCAACAGCTTTGCCTCTCCAGTTTTAATGAAATACAGCTATGTAGTTTTGTCCAGGCTTGAAATTACCTGCTGCACTTGCTGAACTTGTTGTAGATGTGTCGAGACTGAACGCGTTATGCCTTCCTGAAAACACACATGCTCTTATCCTGCCTTCATGTTATCATTTTTCACCCACAGATCTCTCATCTGAAATGTTGTGTTATCTCAGATTCGTCAGAACTTGAGCTCGGTGGTGCTTCTGTAATAGGCTATGATTTGCTCCATGTGCCTTGAAACATAACGGGACATTTGCCTGCATCGTCAGCATCTTCACAATCGTTTTTCTTCTCCACGTGAGAGCACGTGATGAGAAAAGGGGCAACAATATTTGTTTAATTCAAATATGTCAGCCCCCTCGAAGACCACAGTGGTAGACATCTGTTCTGCAGGGGACACTGTCACCTAGTGGACAGGAACGTGTATCAGCATTAACATCCGTTGATGTGTCTTTTACATGACTGATGTGACGACTTAGTGTTAACTAGCACTTTTCAAACTTCATTTACTATTTAATGTTCAAAAACAAAGTCTGTCTCTCGCCTGTATTCGTTCTGTATTCTATTCTTTTCCATCCTGTTGAGCTCTTTAATGTTGAATAGTTATGTAAAACCCATTAAAGCAGCACCTTCAGAAAAATCTAATGTATATATTCTTTGTGAAATTCCCGTGGTCTGAAGAAGTCTCAGGTCACTTTTACCAACTTGTATGGGACAGATGTATAATGGAATCTTGCATTTTTGAGTGGACTTCCACAATGTGCTGAACCAAAATTGGAGCTTTTCCTGCTGAAATGTCGCTAAAGGACAAGGAGGTTAATTCATTCTATATAATACATTTCACAAGTTTATGCAGAATGTGTGTGGCTAAACTGTAATGTAGATAGTTGGCTTGTATCCAGCATGGTATAGGTTCCTGGAGAGCAGAGGGAAATAAATCATTTTACAATAGTCGAGATGAGTTAGAGGCATCAAAGTTTGGAAGTTAAAGGTGCAATATGTACAATATGTGAATGAAAACATTCAAAAAGTAACTAACTAACATGAATAGAAACAAATACCAATGTTGACATTATGATGTCTATGTATTGCAGCGATACAGTATCCACTGAAATTAGCATGCTAACCAGCTTGTCCTGGTCCAAAGCTCCTGCGCTAGAGGTGCAAACACCAACACTTCCCTGTTGCTCCAAACTCTACAGCTAGCTGCACAGCTAAATGAGCTAACTGGCTAACAGCAGTTACAGCAGTTAGCTCTACTGATATACTTCCACCTATTTGTTTTGAATTCGACAGGTGGTCAATTCTTACATACTGCACCTTCTACTACATAGTTTAAGAGTAGTTTAAATAATTTAATTAGACAAAGTAAAATATGGATAAACAATGTCCTTGAATTGAAGAGAAATCAGTGTTTTCTAGCCAGTAGGATAATTGTTTCCAAAAGATATCAAGACCGTATGCCCTGTGGCAACAACTTTGAATGTATCTCTCTGGTTTCTGCTGTTTTGAAGATTGTGTTTTGCTTCATAGATATTCATCTCATGTCTACCAATTTAAATTGCTTTCTTTTAAAGGATGAAATCAGAAACATGGCCATTAGTCAGCTTTAATTGGTGAGGGGGCGGGTGGTCATTTGAGTACCCCTCTCTATGAGGTAAGTTTGTTCCACCATCACGCTACAACTAATAGACTAGAATAAAAACATTTAAAAATATGTGAATGCTGGCAGGTTCCAGAGGTTATTATTTCTCCTTTCTATTACACATACAAAGAACTGTTGATTCTCTTATCTCAGTAATGAATTGTAAACTGCGCACCAACAGGTTTTTTGATTGTTACATCTGATGTCTAAAAGGGAAAATAAAAGAAGCTACAGTTGTTATCCTGGAGGAATTGGCCACAAGTGAGCTGCTACTCATTTATGGTCTTTGCTTTATTTGTTTATTATTAAGCAGCTCGGTTTCTCACAGCTTGACTTCACAGTACAGCTGTTTTGTGACTTCTGTGGGAGAAACTAGTTCATTTTCACAAATTAGCATAATCAACGTGCCGGATCAGCTATAACTTTATACTGTTTTCATCCATTGTTTTAATATCATGTCCATTGTTAACAGCACAAACCTCATTCAAACATCTGAACTGATCATAACGAGATCACTCTAGAATTTGAATGCATTACCCATTCACTCACATTGTATTTATAGCTCAGCCACTATATGCAGTACATGTCACATTAAAATTTCAAAATGTTCACTTTGGCCGACTGATGTTCTAAGTATAAGCTCCTAATAATGGCATGAAAATGTAATGAGATAAAGAATGCATTGGACTGTATGGAGTCTGCTTTGTCGCAACTTTATTCATTTCTCAATCAATGTATAAGGACACACTCCTATCAAAATGTCTGGCACTGCACACTGATCAGCTGCTTCTGAGCACATTATGATGACATTTATGATTTTTTAATTTAATGAGTTACATGATTTTGTAAAAGCCTATGGAGCTCAGGTCACTCTGACTGTATGCATCTATTCATTTTAAGATACTCAGTATGGAAAACTAATTAATCACACAGACTCTGCTTATAATGAAAACATTTGTAGTTTATGAGACACAAAATAGATCTGAACTTGCTGGCAATCCTTTACATCCCATTTCACACATACAGAATAAAGCCGTTTTAATTATTTAAAGTTATGCACTGCATTACAGCCTATACGTGTCTCAGAACTCGTTTTATATCAAGTACAACTCCTTAAGGTAACATCCAGTATGGAAAACAGATCATGCATACTGTATATACGCTTATAATAAAGGGCTGTAGGATACAGTGCATGGAAGTCAGTGGGACTTGCAGACATTGAGTGTATACCTCAGACAGTATATACAAAGGGTCATTCAAATAACTTAAAGCTCACTGCTGCATACTAATCAACCATATATGTTCATGCATGCAGTCCATGTTGCTACCATTGTACCCACACTATATATAAGTGAGTGGCCGTCAGTGATGACTTTAATGTGAGTCACAAAAGGCATCTAAGTGCTAAAGAGCCTCATTCTCTCCTGCCTTTCACATCATATATTATAGACCACTGACTGCCTTCAGGTTTCTTAAGCCTGATAATCATTTTGTCAAGAAACGTGATTCAGCATGATTCAATTCTTCAATTCTTATAAGCTATGAAATGGTATTTGCCATTTTCATTTCCTTACATTAAAATTTATGTTCAAACAGCAGTGGTGGTGGAAGTACATACATCTTTTAACTACAATTTAAAAGTAACCCATTAAAGAAAAAGTCCTTCATGAAGAATTTTAATTACCAGAGAAAAAGCCTAAGGTATTATCAACAACGAAAAAATAGAATAAAAGACTGTACATTATTATATACACTACTGCATTATAATTGTTGATGCATTGACTTGTAAACAATATTATGAGGGTGTAGCAACTAGCCAACTACTAACTGTAACTAAACTAATACTAATATTTCACTCTGAAAAGCATTGCAGTAGAAGTCCAGTAATTGAGTACCTATAGGTTATTCCTTTCTTTCTTTCTTTCTTTCTTTCTTTCTTTCTTTCTTTCTTTCTTTCTTTCTTTCCACCACTATCAACCAGTGGCAGAATAATTAAGGTAATAAGCATGATATTGTTTTAATAGTATAATATAATATAATGTAACATAATATAATATAATATCAAAATATAATATCATATAATATAATATAAGATAATAATAAAGTTCATTTTAGACTCCTGGAAACAGCAGCAATTTCATCACACAGGCCATGTGATCCTATAACATGATCTTCAGTAGTGAAATAAATAAATAAATGAATAATAAACTAATACATCTATCTACAATACAGCATTCACTATTTATACAGTATAATAAAAAATATAATAGCGTTTAATTGAATATTATATTATATTATAATATAATATAGTATATCATATTACGTCATATTGTATTGTATTATGTGATATTATTATTATGTTACCGAATGAACGTAGTATAAATAAGACCAGAGTGGCACTGAATAAGACCTGTTGTCCCTGTGATGACGTATGTTCCCTTTTAACACGTGGTGCTGATGACGCCTCCCGCCGTTCAACAAGCAGCACAACAAGGAAGTGTTCGGAGTCCAGTTCAACCCGTCTGGACGAAACGACTTTCCGAGCAAATGTCTACCTTGTAGTACAGGTAGGTAATGCTCCGTCAACATGTTAATACTCGGTGAAAAATAATTGCTCGTTCCGTCGTCAGAATAAAACACAGTTGCGATAAACGTGCAGCTTCGTGCAGTGTTTAAACATGGCAACTGTGGCTACTGGTTTCACTTTCCAGCCTGGCGAAATGTATATAGGCACGTAAATAAACTACGGGTTCATTGCGCAGTTAAAAATAAGAGCAACAGTGCGACAGTAATCTATTTGTCAACTGCTTAGGAAAAAGATTCTTCTAACAAATACACTACCGTTAAATTTAGCTCCAAATGTATAGTAGCTTGGTGAAAAAAGGCCGAGCTTCCTGTTATCCAGCTCTGAACCTGACTGTTAGGTAGGCCATGATCTCTGTCACACAGGCTCATTTCCATAGTTTCTCTACGTAAATGCGAAGAAGTCCTTAAAGTGGCTTAAAAACAGGGAATGATGATGTTTTGCTGTTAAGTCCTAAAGTTTAAATGAGCAGAATTGTGACTACTACTGTAAAATGTGGTTGAGTCACCAAAGTACGTTCTGGATGAGAAGGTACGTAAAAACTACTAAGACTTATTCTTTCTGTGGCTATAAGAGAGAACAAGACGTCTGATCTTTCCCTGTTGTGTAGTGACTGACCATATTATACTTTATACAGTTTACTGACATGTTGTAATGTATATAAAGCAATGTTAAATTGAAGTAAATGAAAACATAATGTGTTTCAAATAGCAATTTGATGTTAAACTGCTCATGAATAGCGCAGTGTCGTTGTATCATTTATCAATTAAATCATATGTAATTAAAAAAAGTTCAAGTACAGGACTGAGGAACGATGGTGGTGTGACTTCTATGGCTGCACAAAATATGAGTAGTACTACTGTGGGTTATCACAGTATTATTGTATCGTCAATATGTTCAGACACTT
This sequence comes from Spondyliosoma cantharus, assembly GCA_900302685.1. Lineage (NCBI taxonomy): Eukaryota > Metazoa > Chordata > Actinopteri > Spariformes > Sparidae > Spondyliosoma > Spondyliosoma cantharus. The sequence continues at coordinate 42,774 of OMLP01044692.1, forward strand.
ATCAAAATATTAGTAACATGGTAAAAAGTTCATGGTCATACACTTGATAACTTTAATTTTACGAATGCATTTATGGCTTAGGTAATGAGGATGCCGTACAGTGACAGTTATGGAAGGATTTAAGTGTCATTCAAGTAAACATTAGAAACTCTGAGCAATTATTTGTTCCTATTAGAATTTTGACATATGCTATTGTATGTATGTATGATCAGAATATGTCGGAAAATGGGTAATAATACCCCACATCAATTTTACGAATCCCAAAGATGTTCAATTTACATTTACATGCCACTGTGCAAAACAGGGTTGTGTGCAAAAGTCCGGCTACAGCTTTCCCACAGAGCCGGAAAGCTGTAAACAAATGATTTGAACCACTTTATCTGGTACGGTATAACCTGTATGTGTTTTACAGGATGTCTGTTGAAAGCGTGGAGGACAGGACGGTGGAGGTGCTGGCGCTGCCCCCAGGAGTGGATGAGGAGCTGCTCTTTCTGTACTTTGAGAATAAGCGGCGCTCTGGGGGAGGTTCACTTGTCTCTGTGGAGAAGAAGGGTGATACTGCCATTCTGGTGTTTGAAGAGGCAGTGGGTAAGTGGCAACATAGAGGGTATTTGTCTGATGTATTTTGCAAGTATGGGGACATATTCGTACATTTGATTTGCTAGCCTTAAATTAAGCTGCTTCTCAAATCTTTAATGTGCACCATCTAAATTACCTAAAAATAGGGTTCTTCTGATATCAGTGGCTGTATTGGAAATACCTCTAATACTGCATAAAAAGGTGGATCGTATCGGTGAACACTTGAGTCTATACACTGATCTAATACCTCGTAGCTATTTTCCCCGAAGAAGGATCCTAGCGCTTCCCAGCAGCTTCTTCATCTGTACGTTAACTGATTTTTTGCAGCATGTAGCGAGTAGCCAATAAACATTAAGTTCACGTTAGCAGACTTGCGTTTGTTTGTATTTTTGTTCTAGATAATGAAAGTAAGTTATATGGTGTTCATTATCTGTATCTATTTGTTCATGTTTACAAAGGGCTTTCAAAGCCAGGCCGTAAAACAATGATAGCAATCATATGCCATCTATACAATGTTAGTAAAACACATCTGTTGAAAAATATTTTGGGGGGGGGTATGGTATACCAGAGATTATCAGTGAACTGCGAACATGCGCACGCCTGAAGGGAGCCTTGAATTTGATTAAAACAACTTTTCTAAAATCTCTACAACTCATTTTCAGGACATGTGGATGATGCAAAACCCATATTCATCTTGTCAAAACCAGTGATGCCAGTAACGCATTACTTAGTAACACATTAGATCAAGATAAACACTACTGAAAGAAAGCTTTATTGTACTTAAAATAAATGTGTACTTAAAAACATTGAATGGAAACAGGATAATGATTTATTATTGACATACAGTTTGCTAACTTTGCCTTTACTTCTGCTCTGATCATTTTGACAGCTGCCACCCAAGTGCTGTCTAAAGGGCACCATGTTCTGCATAATGTAGAGCTGAGTGTGAGAAAGCCTGCCTCTAAGGACCCATGTAGACTCCTGCTGAAGGGGATCGACCCCACCACCATGACTGACATGATAGAGCTCTATGTGGAGAACTTGCTCAATCTGAACATGAATGACTACACTCTGCATCCCTCACCGGGAAGAGATCTCATCCTCATTCACCTCAGCCAACCCCTCTCAAAAGGTACATTAAAGGCACATATTTTAGTTTTTTCTTAGAAAAACTAATGTTTTTATTTCCAAATGTTCAACATCATCATTTTCCTTCATGGCATTGTTTAAATTATTTTTTTGTTTTATAGATTTCCAAAACCTAAGTGCAAAAATCTCCAAGAGGAAACTTGCTGGGGCCAAGGTGACTCTTGAACAGATTGAGCAAACTGACTCCATCCTGGTGAAGAACCTGCACCCTGGCACCACTGCAGATACGCTCTCATTGTACTTTGAGACCAAAGTTGGTGGGAATCCGAAGGTGAAGGAGGTCACAATGCTTTCAGAGGGTACAGCCAAGGTGTCCTTTGTCACTTATGACTGTAAGTTTTATATTATGCAACCTTTTTAAACAATTTTTTTCATGGTAGTTTTTTTATGTAACAAAATGTCTGTATTTCTTTTACCAGCTATTAGCTCTGTCCTTGAACACCCGCACAAACTGGAAGGTGCCGATCTTGTGGTGATGCCATACTTTGATTTTCTACAACCTATACAAAGTTTAACACCACAAGACTCTGAACTTGGAAGCCAAGATATGGCTGAGAGCAACTCCGAGGATTTGATTGCTATGGAGACTAATCCTGTCACGGTGGACAGTGCAAACAGTCAGTCCTCCGCTCAGACTGCCCCGGAGCCCCTCGCCACCCCTGACCCAACAGGGGACGTAGTCATGGACGATCAACGGGAGGAAGAAGTTAAACTGTCAAGCAATATTGCTGTCACTGAGCCAGTAAAGCTTGCTCTGTTTCAGCTTGGCACCTTTCAACAGGACATGACTGAAAAGGCTCACCCAAATGTCACCATCCAAATCAGAGACAATGGTGTGTACATTGAAGGTACTGACAGACAGACATTTGAGCAGATAGAACACTCTATCTCGGACTATTTTGACAAAATGGTTGAGGCTCATTTCACCCTCGAGAAGGAAAATGCTCAGTTCCTCGCAAGAAAAGATGTAAAAGAGCGACTTCTGCAAACCGTGAATCAAACAGAGTCACCTACTATGTACACTGTATCAGACTGTGACATTGTGGTAACCTCCCTATCCCAGAACTCGGCTAACCAGGCTTGTAGGTTTTTAAAATCCCAGGTGGCTCACTTCAGCATGCCGGCGGACCCGCAGTATGAAGGGATTTTTTATTGCAGAGAATGGTCTCAGTTCCTGAAGGCTCTGGGTTTCTCTTCTGTAAAGGTGTCAGAGCGAGGGGAGAATATTGATGTGTTGACTCTGAAAGGGATGGAGAGTGAGAAGCGCACTGCAATCCTGGAGTTTCTTAGCACACCTATTGAAAGGGAGACAGTCCTCTCTATGGAGCCAGGCATGCTGAAATACATCCAGATCCATTGTCATCAGCTACTGGCTGACATGGACCAAGTGTCTATCTTTCCACTAGAAGCAGAGCATGTTTGCGGGTTAAAGGTATGTATTGCATCAGTATCACATGTAGAAGCAGAGATTATTAACTGCAGGCAACTTTTCAAGCTTCTGTTTCTGGTGCCATTTTAACATTGCCCATCAGATTGTTTTATTGTTTGTTATCTTGTTTTTAATGTACCTGATAGATCCATGGCCAGGCGGTTGCTTGTCAAATGGCTGAGGAGGTGTTGCAAGGTGTCATCGCTTCTATCTGCACCAGAACCATCACGGTGAACGCTCCAGGAGTGACCCGGTTTTTACACGATAAGGACTGCAAGAGCATCCTAAAAGAGATGGAGACAAAGTTTCAGGTCTATATCAACCCAAAGCATGTGCCCTGGGAGCCGCTGCCACACCAGGTAATGGTGGAACAAAGCAAGAGTTTTCTTTCTTTTCTTTGTAGCCTTCTGTGTTTTTGGAGCTAGATATGCAACTTCATCCCTCTACGCTTCCTCCCAGTTGGCCATTTATATTGGTTGTCATTCATCTTGAGCTGTCTAACTTGAAGCCTTATCCAGCATAGCCTGAGGCTGAGTTTACCAGCACACACAAGAAAGAAGTGAAACACTGGTGTTTACTGTGTTTCCCAGCAAGTCTTGCCTGCCAGATGTTTTAACATCACTGTGCTTCGTTTTCTTAGTGCTGCTTTGTTGACATCCCTAGCACAACACATAGGAAATAATATTTATACTCACAAACGCCAAAACAATTATAGAGACAGATTAATAATTTGTTACATATTGTGTGTTCTATTTAAAAAAAACAAAACACACTTCTTTTTTCTTTCTACATTTAACTACTTTTAACTACATTTTTGCTTGCCATTTTCCAAAGCATACCCATTTTAAAGATTGATGAATGCAATGTCTGACCCTCCAGTCACTGGTTCCAGTTCATACTTGCATGTGAAATCAACATAGTTGACTTAGTTTGGTTTTATTTCTGTCAAAATTATGTTCTGTAATAAATCAATTATAGTTGATTAACTGTTGAAACTCGATGAACACCAGACAATTAAAATGCCACTTTCATAAAAGTTAATGTCCTGAGCCAGTTAGCAAGCTTGAGTATTGTGCCAATCACTCCATTTATTTTCCTTGGAATAGTTCTACCTTGCATGAGATATTGTTATGGACAGATCTGAGTGGTATTGATCTCATTTGCCTCTCTGCAAGAAAACAAATAAGCATTTCTTAAAATGTCAGCATTTTCTCTTAATGGCAGCATGTGTTTATAAAGCCTAATCCTTTTCCTGTCTTTTGCTAGCTGTGAGTTATTGCACTTCAGGTGCCCTTACTGATAAAAATGCGTTGTCACACTATGTTGAATCACAACCTAAATGAGGATTCCTAATGAATAAACAGAATGCTGTACCATTAATGAAATATCACCACTAATCATTCAGAAAAGCCATGGAAGTAGACACACTAGGTTTAAAAACCAAAAAAATACAAAGCAACCTCTGTTTCAGCACATTTGCAAGGATGATTAGCACAAAACTAAATCAAGCCATTTATTCGTTAAATCTAACTAGTTGTTCAGATCAGAGTGTAGAAAATTCCTCTTGTTATGGGGAGTTATGGAAATGAATTGTTAAATTTATACAAATTGTTCAGAAATAGGAGAGGGTGTCATGTCAGAACTGACTAAATGACATGGAAATGTGAAGTAAATCAGGCTACCCAGTGGCAGAGACATTTTGTGTTCACAGAAACATACTGTTTATTATTTCAGGACATTTTCGAAGCTGCATGGATGTTGATGTCACACAAAAACTTCAAGAGAGCGTCTTTGGATGATTCTGCACAGGAGTTAAATTCAGATTCAATGCAAACTGATCAGAATGGAGCTTCGGGCGGAGGTAATCATTAATTTCAATAATAACTGAAAACATTTCTCATGTATCCCTGATTACAAAAAAGTGGCGAAGCTGTGTTAAACATTAATCGACCAGAATGTGAAGATTTTGCTATCCATTTTTGAAGATGGGACAGAGATTGGGAAAGTTTAAGGGATGCTCACAACACACCTATTTGGAACATTCCACAGGCAAACTGCTTCATTGTTAAAAGGGGATAGTATCGTGATAGGGTATGAAACGGCCAACCTAGAAAAGGCCCAGTTGTTCACAAGCAAGTGTGGGACAAGGTTCATCTGATTGTATAGAAGATTAATTAATAAAATCATTGTTGGTGAACACAGTTAATTTGCAAGTAATTTAACTGTTCTACATAGTGTCCCAACTGTTTAAGGATTGGGGTTGTATTTCTGTGCAGTTTCAAACAAATCTGTCTTGTCTCTTTGTAGGCCCTTTAGAGGAGGCAAAGAGAATCGTCTCAGCCATTGACGAGGAGGGTGTGTCTGCGCCAGACCAACTTGATGACATGGATAACCTGGACCTGTACACAGCAGAGGAACCGGCCAGCCAGACAGACAAGGGCTCTGATGGATTAACTGTCGAGGCTTCAGAGCCCTTAAATTTTGTGGAAACTACGAGTGGGTTAATGGTGTTGAAGGATGGATTTCTGTTCCTGCCTCCCGGTCCCAGACCTCCCCCCACCACCACCAAGCCTTCCTGTAGAGACCTTGAAGAAGACGCCCAACTTTCTCTAGCCATCCAGTACTCTATGGAGTCGGGCCCTTGGTCCCTTGAGGATGAGGAGGAACAGCTGCAAAAAGCCTTGGAGCTGTCCAAGAAAATGATCCAATGTGAAGAATCTTCTGGAAGTACTGACGAGGGCACCCGAACGGATCAGCTGAAAAAGGGCATCGGTATGTCTTTACAGGACACCATCAAGGCAGCCAACACGCTCCAGCTGTATGTGTTTGCAGGTTATAGTTGTGACCTGATTCGGGTGGACATAGCCTTCGGGAAGAAGGTCAGCCAGAGGCAGGTGGAAGAGAAACTGGAGCACAGGACTTTGAAGAACATTTCCGAGTACCACAGGAATTGTCTGGAGTTGATCAAGAGGAAGCATGCAGTCGAGATTCAAGTTCAGGGCACCATAATCACGGTTTCTGGTTTCAAGGACTTTGTGACCGAAGCACTGTGTGATGTAAAGCTCCTGCTGGAGAAAATGTCGAATGGTGTAACTGACAAGGAAATCCTGAAAGCTGTCCAGTGGGGGTTTCATGACCCGGTCACTTCAGATACGACCCCGTATTCACCTGATGCTACAGTATTCATCGAGAATGTTTGGAGGTTGAAGCTGAAAAAGATCGATATCTTGCTAGACAATCAGCCCCACACCATAAACTTTGAGAAGATGCAAGAACACAACATAGCTTCAGGGAAATCGGTGAAAATCGCCAGGAAATTGGTCAATTTAGAGGATTTGGTTGAGGGTGTACCAGGTAACGTGGACTTTATATTGTTCTTGTACCTTCTGTTTTCTGTAGAATTAACTACTTATAAAGCCCAAAATCAACTAAATGTAGTGAAAGATTGTCAGACGAGTCAAGATTATAATTGAATGCACAACTTTAGGTTGGCTAGCTAATGCAGAGACAAAGTTTCTATCTTGACAACATTAACTTTGTTCTCAAATGCATGTCTCTTGTCTTTGTTAGACACCAAAACAGAAAAGCTCTTGGACTTCATTGTCTTGAGCGTACATAGACAACTATAGTCATCCGACCCAGTCGTTGGAATACATGTAGGCGAATGCTAGTACATTCCTACAAAATCACTTATAGGCCAAAACTTTACGTTTCTTTATATTGATCATTTATAATTTATAATTGAATTTATCTCTTGCCACAACAGTGTTCTTATGCTCTGGTTAGGTTTAGGCACAAAAACCACTTGATTAGCGTTAGGAAAATGTCATGTTTTGGCTTCAAGTAACTGTTTCGGTTGCCACAAACATGGCTGGAAATTGTCCTGCTGTCTCCTTTAAAAAAAAAAAAATCTAGTGTCACGCTTAAAAATAAAAAAAAATACAGACTCGAACTGCTGTCACCAGCTTGGCAGCCTTGTCACCTGGTTACTCCACCACTGTCCTCTCTACCTTCAGATATGACAATTACATCATAAAAATTAAACGTTAATGGGATTTGACACATTTTGTACAAATGTATAGTACTTAGCAAATGACAGAAGTAAGGACGTATCTATGGTTTGCAGAAATTGCTTTACCATAAATGTTAAATGAAGTATACTGCTATTCTAGTCTACTGATAGCTCAAAGCGCTTAACAACACTTGTCACATTCACCCATTCAAACCCGCTTGAAGGGAATATTCCACAGATGCATGTATTCAGTAACCTGTTGTAGTGTAGTGGAGGTACATGGTTTTATGTACAGACCCAATGCGTACACCCTCTGATGACGGAATGTATCAGATTTACAGACCCGAGAGTATAATTCCTAAAGTTGTACTCCATTTTACTAATTTTGATCAACGTTATTATTGTGAACAGTTCTATCGATGACCCATCTAAACATCTGTTACGGAATGAAAATGAATCCTTTGTTTACAGAAGAGGAATTCTCTCTGCTGTCAAACCTGCCTGAGGCAACCAAAGTGGACGAGGAATCCGATGAATTTCAGAACGTGGTGAAGAGCTTCTATGAGACCATACAGGAATACCACAGCAAAATCAGAATCATACAGGTGAAATATAATGAGCTATATATTTTGACAAATTATTTGGTGTGTCTGTATTAACACTGTGTTTTCTCCAGGTGGAGAAGCTGATGAATCGACTGCTGTACAATCAGTACAAGTTGAAGAAGGCGAGCGTAGTGCAGCGCGCCACGTATCCGGTAATCGAACAGACGCTCTACCATGGCACAAGCGAGTCGAGTGTGAAGGAGATCTGCGTTCACGGATTCAACAGAAGCTTCTGTGGAAAGAATGGTATGTTATTGATACCAATGTTCTCTTGCCTGACTCAATTTGTCTTATCTTGGAGTATTCATTTCTGACATCTTTTTTTCTCCACACAGCCACCGTCTATGGTCAGGGGGTGTATTTTGCTGTGAACTCTGCGCTGTCTGTCCAGGATCAGTATTCACCCCCAAACGCAGACGGATACAAGTTTATTTTTGTGTCAAAAGTTCTAACAGGAGACTACACAAAAGGCTGCCATTCGATGAAGACAGCCCCACTGAAAGAGACTGGTGACATTCCCCTCAGATATGACAGCGTGACTGATGACATCACCAAGCCGACAATGTTTGTCATCTTCAATGACACACAGGCTTTTCCTGAATATCTCATTACATGTCAGAGAATCCACCGCTGAGAGAAAAGGGATTACTGGTCAGATGATAATAATCATAATTTCTGCCTTGATTAAAAGTGTATTTATAAAGGGCTGATGTGTAGTAGTGCCCAGTTGATATTTTCACTTTCCCGATCATCATGACCATTCATAAACCTTCTTCAATGTAGTGAAGTTTGATCAAGAGAGACTCGAACAGCTAAACCCAATAAGGCTCATTGTGCTACATCTTTAAATATGTGTGACTCAGCAGTTATTGCATTGCAGTTATTCAATCTCTATAGAGATATCTTCATATGAATGCAGACTTTGAAGGCAAGGGACAAGAATTTTCAATCAGAAGTGTTCTGGTTTCTGTTTGTGATCTGAGTAGTATTGACAAGTAACATTTGAGCCACTTTGGTTGGTTTTTATTGGCTTTTTAAAACATTCATCTGCATTCATATGCAGATATTTGTTATAAATATAAGCTAAATCGGTGTCAGGCAATACCTGATAAATTCATAGTTTGCTATTCAGACTGTAAACCATGAGCAGCACACTGAGGAGGGACTGTTGGCCCTCACATCCATTATCTGGATATCTGCTAGCCTCGGATATGTTGTGCATATTACTTGATATCCCTCAACTCATGTTATTGTATTGATATGAATGTAACTGTTTTGATTTGTAATTCTTTAGCTTGCTGACAATGCTAATTACTCTGATGTCAAACTATAGTTACCAAAAAATATACACATAGAAATAGATTTTGAAATGAAAATATGGCCTAGAGTATATATATTTATTTGCTTATGGGTTCAGCTTTTTGAATTTCCCTGACCTATGGTCCACTGATCTACCCTGAAGAAAATGTTATTGAAAAGGTGATCACCATGTTTACAAAAAGAAGCAAAAATTAGGCCTAGATTGAAAATAAACATAATTATCCTTTATCCTAATACAACTAATTATGATTTTTTTATTATTATTATTATTAGAATCTATTGTAAATTTTCCGCCTTGTGAATCAATCACATCTAGTGCGCACTTTAAAGAATGTGTATTATTATTTTAATAAAACAAAAATAATCTGTGAGTTAACCTTTGTGTATCCTGTACAACACATGATGGGTCTTGATAGTCACCTTCCAGTTGCCCTAACTTAGTGCGATAACACGAGGTGTAGTATGTGTGGACATCATGATTGACCGACAGTGCCTGTTTAGGTGTTTTTTTTGTTTTGTTTTTTGTCTTTTCATTAGTTAAGCAATAGCTTGCAGATCTTTAGGTTTCCTTATGTCTGTGATTTTTGCCCAGAAATGTGTTTACCAAAGATCTCTTTTTTTTCTTTTATTTGTTTTTTATTAGAAAACATTAAGAATGTGCAGTCTCAAGAAAGATCATCATTATTTTTAAGAAAAATAAAGCTTCTTAAAATGAGAAACCATTAGGAGTTTATTGGGAATATGTTTTTTGGGCTCAGCCATTGGTGAACTACATTTTGAAGGCTCATAGGCCGTTGTGCTCTTGGTCATCTAAAAATGTCTTGCCTACTGTATGGAATATATGCTTGGTAGATTGTAGGATGAAATTATTGCACACAGCAAGCCACCAAAAAACAGAAAAAGAGTAATGGATTATTCAACTACTAGTTTAAACTTCTGTATTGCAGAAGCATAATTATATAATTTCAAATATAATATAATTTAAAGCTGCATTGTGCCTTTTGTTCCACTACTGTTTTGAGTTAAATAACTTTTTAAAAATTCCACAGTAAAACTAGCTTTTTATTAACTCAACTACTAGGTTGAAAATGTGCATTTTAAAAACAAAAAAAAAATTTAAATCTACAGTGTGCCATTTTTGTGCAACGTGTGTCGAGTTTGACGCACAGATGACACTTTTCTAGTGCACCACACTTCAGTGGTTTTCTATAAAATGTAACAGAAGAGTGAAGTTGATCATTTCATGAGTAGTTTATGTTGGCCTCCATTTTGTCCTTGCTAAATTTCTTCAAATAAATTGAAACGAAATTATCTCTACTCTTTTGAGGGACCTCTGAACTCAAAGTAGACTGATGGCCCCTCACTTATAAAGACTTGTGCTTTGAAAAATTATTAATCATGGCAATTTTGCTCAGAATATTGGAATAACTATGTTACCTGTACATAGTAACACAGGAATATCATAGTCACAGAAATGATTGGCATGTGATCGTCTCCATGTAGCCGTCTGATTTGAAGGCTGAAGAAGTGAAGAACTTTCCTTCCTATAAAAATTGGCAAGTGGGGCCCTGCAGTAGTTCAGTTGGTAGAGTGTGTGTCCTGTGTACAGGGGCCCTGTCCTCGCTGCAGCAGCCTGGAGCTTTAAATTCGACCTGTGGCCCCCTGCTGCATGCCACCCCCTGTCTCACCTTGTTTCCTGTCACTCTTTATCTGTCTTATGTAATAAAGCCACGAAAAGGCAAAATAGAAAAAAACAGAAAAAATGGCCAAGTATCAAACTAGTGGAATACAGCTTCTACCGAGATTTCAAACTGTAGGGGGCGGCAGCAGACCTCGGAGGAACAAGTCCGCCGGAAATAGAAAAGACGAAGAAGACTGGAGCTCCCACAACACAACACGGCAACTAACTGTTAGCTTACCTAGCTATTGCATAGCTATCTTAAGTTAGTAACCCACACAACATGACACCTTAAATGTACAAAGAGGAAGGAACAATAAAGCTGCTGACTCTAACGTGTTTCATATAGGTACGTTCGCAAGTTTAATTGAAAATTTGCACAAATATGCCATAAAACCATCAGGTGCAGGCGCTGTGCCATGCCAGCTAACATGCTAATTACGAATAGTAACGTTAGAGTGGTGCTAAGATAGCTAACGCTACCGGCTTTTCCACACGTTCGTTTTCTGAAGCTAACAGATAGCGGAGACGCACATTAGTCACAACAACATGACTGAATGGCTACTGCCACTAACGTTAACTTATATTGTCTTTTTAAATATACGCTAGCTAACAGGAAATATTGATTATATAGCTAACTCCAACGTTACCTATGGTAAATTACAAGCTAGTTCGCGTTTGTTTATTATTGAAGCATTTTGAATTCAGTTATAATATGTGGCTATAAAGTAAAGCTAAACCTTTTCTGAATGATCATATGTTTTTGCACTGAGTAACTTCATATTTGGTTGCCATTGTTTCCCACTGCTGGCCAGTTAACTTAACACTAGCCGAGTTTACTATTGAGGAAGAAGAACAATGTCAAGTGTTAGGTTAATTCTGTGAATCTTAATCAAGTAGCAGCTCTCAAAATGAAATCAAGAGAAGTTGACATGAATGGTCTCACCTGTCAGATGCTGAGGGCACCCTTCCAGGATGTATGCAGTGTACAGACAAGCACACACCCCCACTGCAGTGGAGTTTTCTGTCTACTGCAACTTCATATCTAGCAAGGAGAAGAACTTGGTCGTTGCTGGAACATCTCAGCTGTTTGTCTACAGGATTATTCACGATGTGGAGGTAACCATAGGTCTCCATATTTCATTGTGCCAATTTAAAATACAACCATTAAAGGCTTTTTGTGATGTGTATATTTCTGTCATAATTTCAGAGTACATCAAAAACGGACAAGTCTTCAGGTACACCCACACTTCATACCGAAAGTACCTCTGTTACTGTTAAAGAATGATATTAATTTAATATTTGAGTGAATTTGTCGTCTGACTTCACTCTTTCCTCCTTCAGATTCCAAATCTCGTAAGGAGAAGCTCGAGCAGGTGGCCTCCTTCTCTCTCTTTGGCAATGTCATGTCCATGGCCAGTGTACAGCTCGTTGGAGCCAACAGAGATGCACTCCTTCTCAGTTTCAAAGATGCCAAGGTATCATTGTTCAAGCCGTGCACTGTTTAACTCCATTCTTAACAGCCTGAAATGATTTTTGACTGACCTGAGTGCGTTTGTCCTCTCTCCAGTTGTCTGTAGTGGAGTACGACCCTGGGACACATGACCTCAAGACGCTGTCTCTTCATTTCTTTGAGGAGCCAGAGCTCAGAGTATGTACAGTAGAAACAAGAACACAGTGAATATCTGAAAACTAAAACTAGATGTTGACTTGCTCAAGTGAATGAATTGCTAAACTGATTTGGCCTCTTTTTTTTTTTTTTACATTTTCAGGATGGTTTTGTACAGAATGTACATATTCCCATTGTCCGTGTAGATCCAGAGAATCGCTGTGCTGTGATGCTTGTATATGGCACCCAGCTGGTGGTGTTGCCATTCAGAAAGGACACTCTAACTGATGAACAGGAGGGTGGAGTTGGAGAAGGGTAAGTCTGCAGTTCACTCCACATTCTGCTTATTATTGTCTTTTAGCGTCCTCAGTGATCCATAAATATTTACATGTTGATTCCCCAGTTGGACTGAAAGCTTATCTTGGTTTTGTTGAGGTCAAATGTTAATGTCTAATTTGGAGCACCTCTTATCTCTTATTGCATCTACAGACCTAAATCCAGCTTCCTGCCCAGCTACATCA
>OMLP01044692.1:55939-81476 GCA_900302685.1 Spondyliosoma cantharus
ATATACAATGTGGTCTTGAATGCATGGTATTGTTTTGCTACAAATAAATGATTTCCTGTTTACCTTGTGTTTTTGGATCACTCTGCCAGGCGTGTGGCCGTGCGTCAGGACACTTGCAGTATCGTCGCCATCTCCCTCAACATAATGCAGAAGGTTCATCCTGTCATCTGGTCTCTCAGTAATCTGCCGTTTGACTGTACGCAGGTCATGGCTGTTCCCAAGCCAATTGGTGAGCTCATCGAATTCTCTCTTCTGTCGCTTCTTATGTACAATCTGGTCACTAAAGCTCTCAGTTCTCCGTAAAGATCTTTTCTGATTGAAAAGGGTCAATATGAATATACATTATGATGAAGTGTGTTGTGTTGATAATGCTTGGTGTTGTTGCTCCTTTGATCACATATTAAATGTTTTTAGGTGGTGTGGTGGTGTTTGCTGTGAATTCATTGCTGTATCTGAACCAGAGTGTTCCACCATATGGAGTTTCTCTCAATTCCCAGACGAATGGGACAACAGCCTTCCCTCTGCGTAAGTGTGATCACCTGAAGTTCTATCTAGACATCTGGACTTAACATACCTTTGATATTTTGTGATGCTCATCACTGTATACCATGTTTTGGCTACCCAGGTGTACAGGAAGAAGTGAAGATCACACTCGACTGTTCCCAGTCTGACTTTATTGCCTACGACAAGATGGTCATCTCTTTGAAAGGGGGAGAAATGTAAGTCATTGTCAATACCGTCAGAATGAACATGAGCGATGCTTGCAGTTTATGATTCTTCACTAACTGTCGTTGTCTTGCAGCTACGTGTTGACCCTCATTACTGACGGCATGAGAAGTGTTCGGGCTTTCCATTTCGACAAAGCAGCTGCCAGCGTCCTGACAACCTGTGTAAGTTCCTGTCTGTCACAAGGGGCAACCGGGTCTGATGAGACAGGAAGTCTCTATCTCAAAGGCGCAGTTAACTCCAAAATCAAAAATACGGGTTTTTTTGTCTCACTGGTAATGTAATTAATCCATCCAGACTGTGGTGTAGGTCGCAGAGCTTTGGAGATATCAACCAAAAAGATGTCTGCCTTCTCTTCAATATAATGGAACTAGATGGCACAAAACATACTCTTTCCTACCCTGTAGGCAGTTTCTTATATCTGGCGGACCTTTTGGGCTATACAGTAAATACGGAATATATACGAAGTCCGTCAGCTTTTAGAAGTTTGAGAACAGACAGTCTGTCAAAGTAATGCCTCACACTCTGGGCTCTCCTCCTCCAGATGGTTACCATGGAGCCCGGCTACCTTTTCTTGGGCTCCCGCCTCGGAAACTCTCTGCTGCTGAAGTACACCGAGAAACTTCAGGAGACGCCACCTGAGGAGGGCAAAGAAAAGCTGGACAAAGAAAGAGAGAAGGAAAAGGATAAAGATAAACAGGTACGTTTGTGATTTTGTTTTGAAGCACCACTGAAATCCATCTTTATTTTTCCGCTCTCTTGTGTTGTTGCAGCCATTAATTTTGATATACAGCTTGACAGGTTTTCAGAGTAAGTGTCAGAAGGAATCCCGTCTTGTTTGACAGCTTGTCCTCCTATAAAACTAAATCATCATCTCTAATGAATTCCAGGAAGAACCACCAAGCAAAAAGAAGCGAGTAGAATCTTCCACCAACTGGACGGGTATGGTCAGATTTTATTTTGGACATGTGCCAGAAAATGTGTGTGTGATCTGCCAGCCTCTGTTTTCACTCTGCTTCTTTGTTTTGCCAGATGAGGTGGATGAGATAGAAGTGTACGGAAGTGAGGCCCAGTCAGGCACTCAGCTGGCCACCTACTCCTTTGAGGTTAAAAAATAAATAAATCGCAAAAGCATAGTTGCCTTTTATGACTTTGTACGAAGCTGACTTGTGTTTTTATCCAGGTGTGTGATAGCATACTCAACATTGGACCTTGTGCAATGGCCTCCATGGGTGAACCTGCCTTCTTGTCTGAAGAGGTACAAACAGTTAAACACTTCCTAATGTCTGTTACCGAGCATTTATTCTCTCAACAATTGTATTTTAAGGTTTCTGACTTCATCTTCCCCACAGTTCCAGAGCAACCCTGAGCCCGACCTGGAGGTTGTCGTGTGCTCTGGCTATGGCAAGAACGGTGCACTGTCTGTGCTTCAGGTAATTCCTCCCACTGATGTTATGTGTTGTACTGCACGTGTAGCTGGTAAGATATGTGCACGATAAATGTTACCGCACCATCCTAAAACCTGTGGTCGCGAGGGCCGTCTGCCACAGGTCCAGTGATGGTGCTACAGTGAAGTCTGGGTCTACCAGGGCTGCCTCAGAGATCGACGGAGTAGCCTGTAAACACCCCAGACACAAGCCGACGTGCTCACAGTTCAAATACTCTGATTTGTAACACTAGCATGTTGAGGGTATATATGCGCCTAAAACCTGGAAATGTGCGATGATTTGTTTCCATTCTGTTCTCAGAGAAGCATCCGACCCCAAGTAGTCACCACGTTTGAGTTGCCAGGCTGCCACGACATGTGGACAGTCATCTCAAATGAAGTCAAGGAAGACAAAAAAGTACTGTGGAAGCTTCAACATTTCCCACTAATGAATTTCCACGGCGTTTATTCCTTTATAGTTTGCACCTTTTCTTTGCAGTAAGATGTTTGTTGCTCCTTTCCCAGGCTACAAAAAGTGATGATTCAGAGGACGGGGCAGAGACGGAGACCGGCGAGGATGGTGAAGAGGGAGAGAAAGAAAAAGAGGAGAAGGAGAAAGAGGTGGAGGAGAAGACAGAGCCTCAGCTGGAGGATGATACGAAGAAGCACGGCTTCCTCATTCTGAGCAGAGAGGATTCAACCATGGTAAAAACACACACCAATACACATCTTATGTCCTAATTTGATTTGACCAAATGCAAAGATGAACCGTTTAATCCTTCGGAAAACAAAACTACTAAACCAAATCTATTATCTCATTGGGATGTTTTCTAATGGAACTAAACTGATTGTGGGTTGTTGTTGTTTAGATCCTTCAGACAGGTCAGGAGATCATGGAGCTGGACACCAGTGGTTTTGCCACCCAGGGCCCAACTGTGTTTGCTGGAAACATCGGTGACAACAAGTACATCATCCAAGTGTCCCCCATGGGTATCCGGCTGCTGGAAGGAGGTAAAATAGTATACAAGAAATGGTTGAAGAAAGTGAAACAAGTGATAATTACATTTTTACATTTGCTTGTTTCAGTAACGATAAGGGAGTAAAGGAGAATACATGTATAATATCAAAGCTAATTTAAAGGTATTGAATATAGTAACAGTGTGTTTCTCTTTTCTCTTTCTCAGTGACACAGCTCCATTTCATCCCCGTGGACCTGGGCTCTCCCATAGTGCATTGCTCTGTGGCAGACCCTTTCGTGGTCATCATGACAGCAGATGGCGTGGTCACCATGTTTGTGCTGAAGACCGATTCCTACATGGGAAAGACGCACCGGCTGGCCCTGCAGAAACCACAGATCCCCACTGTGAGTGAACCATGAGAACATCACTACTTACAGAGTCTTTTTCTTTATCAAATCTGCCCCCTGCTGGCCAAACTGAAGCTCTGATCTAGAGTAGCTGGTTCTGTTGTTCAGCACTGAGCTTCAATACTGGCAACACACAAATGCACAGCATCATTAAACCCCCTCATTCAGGAACTAGATTCACAACATTCTCTCAGTAGCTTGTAACAGTCATTAACTTGTTTAAAACTGCCTCTCGTTCAACAGCAATCCCGTGTGATCGCACTGTGTGCATACAGAGATGTCAGTGGGATGTTCACCACAGAATACAAAGCTAACTCCTCCGTCAAAGAGGACACCATCATCAGGAGTCAGTCTGAAGCAGAGACCATCATCCAGGACATCAGGTGAGAGCATCACCTCTGTACTGAAACATGCAACCAGCCGCAACGTGTCCTGATTATTGACGGATGGGTTGGTTGTCGTTAAATCTGTGTGCAGTAACGCAGTGGATGATGAGGAAGAAATGCTGTACGGAGACTCAAACGCCGGTGCAGCGACTTCGCAGGACGAATTTGGCCGCAGCTACATGGGAGCAGGGGCTTTTGGGAGTGACGGGATCTGGAGCAATGCAGAGCCCAGCCACTGGTGCATGATCACCAGGGAGAATGGCGTAATGGAGGTATGGACTGTATTTTATATCAGAAGATTATGTAAACTGTGATAATCACTGTCAAAGTGCTGTTTCCATACTTCCTCTTTCACACTCCTTGTTTTAATTTGATCAGATTTACCAGCTCCCAGACTGGCGACTGGTGTTCCTGGTGAAGAACTTCCCAGTTGGCCAGAGAGTGCTGGTGGACAGTTCGTCTGGCCAGTCAGCAGCACAAGGGGAAGGTAAAAAAGAGGAAGTGACACGTCAAGGAGATATCCCGCTGGTCAAAGAGGTGTCTTTGGTTTCACTCGGCTACAATCACAGCAGACCATATTTACTGGTGAGTGTTTTCTGCTTCATACAGAGAAAATAAGAATATTGACATTGAATGAAAGCCGTGTATGACAAATTTTTTTCTTGTTCTAGGTCCACGTTGAACAGGAGCTTCTGATCTATGAGGCGTTCCCGTATGATCAGCAGCAGCCACAGAACAACCTCAAAGTGCGCTTCAAAAAAGTAAGCGCTCAGACCAATAAAGGTATACTAAATCAAGAGAAGTTTGAACGAAGTGAGTCTTTACTGTGTTACTTTCCTCTGCTCAGGTGCCCCACAACATTAACTTCAGAGAGAAGAAATCAAAGCTGAAGAAAGATAAGAAAGCAGAGAGCGGGGCCACAGAGGAGAGCGCAGCTGCCAAAAGTCGGATCGCCAGGTTCAGATACTTTGAGGACATCTCTGGATACTCGGGGGTAAAGAACTACAGATATTAGAACTAGAATAATACTCTTTGATTAGCCTAATAAATGTCCACATTTTCCTCATTGTCCCAGGTGTTTATCTGTGGTCCGTCTCCTCACTGGATGCTGGTCACGTCTCGTGGAGCCATGAGGCTTCACCCCATGAGCATTGATGGCTCCATAGAGTCTTTCTCGCCCTTCCATAACATCAACTGCCCCAAAGGTTTCCTCTACTTCAACAAACAGGTACACAGAGGACATACCGTCACTTTGGTATTGGTGGAGTATTTATTTGTATGTCACTCTAAAGGGAAACAAAAAAATAGCTTAGATTATTGATATTATAACTTCTGTATGTTATTAAATGATCAACTGCTAATTATTATTTGTAGTGGTAGTCGTAATATCTTGGACTTCAGTAGACTTATTTGTTTTTCTGGGGCTTTCAAAGCCTGGCAGGAATAAGAACGTAGAGACACTAACCACTTTTTGTGCAGTTTTGAAGGCAATAATTAATGACATCAAATTGCATACTACTAACAGATCACTCCAAAAATGTTTTTTTTTACCTTTTCGCAAAACATTATGAATTGAACTGAAAAGATTAAATGTAATTTAAAAAAAAAAAACTTTTAATGATATTACTTTTAAGTAATATAGGTATTTCAACTGGTTCTCTCTGTCAGATGGTTAACCAGCGTTCCACTTAGGGGATGAGCTGGTCGCCATAGCTAGATAAAACCAACGGCTAGCAGCAAGTAATAATGGACACACAGCTCACCCTGCCATGCTGTCTGACTCGAAACACGATAACATCGACCTGAACCAACAACGGATAAACGAAAATGAGATTTTCCAAAATCCTCCACGCTTGGTGTCCACCTTGCAGCTGCATCGGAGAGCAGATAAATGAATATCCAGACTTCGGGGTATTTGAGGAACTAATCATTTTCACAGGGAAGAAGGCAAGAATGTCAAATAGGGCACCCAGCAGGGGTGTTTATAAAGGGCTGGCCCATGCAACTCAATATGTTTGGTCTGCCTCCTGAGGCCACACCAGAATCAGAGCTTCAGCAAATTTAAAAAGCAACAGTTACCTGTAATTTCTAATTCCTCAGGCAGTTTTCAGTGTGTGTGTCTCTGTGTATTTCCCACAGGGCGAGCTGAGGATCAGCGTCCTGCCCACCTATCTGTCCTACGACGCCCCTTGGCCTGTCCGAAAGATCCCGCTGAGGTGCACCGTCCACTACGTCTCCTACCACGTCGAGTCCAAGGCAAGGCTCCTCTCACTCAGCCCACACAGCACCAGGGGCACCAGAGCAGCGACGTGACACAAATTCAAGCCGATACACATTCCTTGGACACACACACACCTCCACTTGCATAACGCGATGCAAAATAAAAGCGCATCGATCGGGAGGCTTTGAAAAAGTTTCGGATGAAAGCCCTCTGGCCTGAAAGTTTTTCGTACTGCGCGAGAAAAAAAATCAATGAGGGTGACTTTGAAGGGATTAGCCTTTGATGTAAAGTTTTCTGTGTGATTTTGGCTTTTCCCCTGTTAGGTGTATGCTGTGTGCACCAGTGTGAAAGAGCTCTGCACACGCATCCCCAGGATGACTGGAGAGGAGAAGGAGTACGAAACCATAGAACGAGGTCAGACATGAACACACACACATATACATACCTACTCACAGTCCTGTCAGGGGAACTGAAGTACCTGTTCAACAAGACCTCCTGCCATGAATATAAAAACATAATTAATTGGTAATATAAATATAATATATATAATTAATATAAATAATAAATAATTAATAATTAAAATAGAATAATAAAATAAATGAGTTTGTTGTTTCTTAGTTACTTTGGCTTTTTGGCTTTTGGGTACTATTTGAATGATTTCATGTATTACTTTTAGCTATTTCAACAATTTGTTCCTTTTAGCTCAATCTTTCAACAATTTATCCATTTCCATTTCAATCATTTATCAAATAATTTCCACTATATGCTTTGTTTAGCTACATATTTCAACTATTTATGCATTTTTTTCCTTAGCTAACTATTTTAACCATTTATTCATTCTGTTATCTGACTATTTTACAGCTATTTGTTTCCTTGAGCTACCTATTCCAACCTTTTATCCTTTTATTTTAGCTAGCTAGTTCAACAATTTTATTATTGTCTTTTATTTAATTATTTCAGTATTTATTTCTTTTAGCAATTCCAACCTTATCCAGCTCTTTTAAAAGAACTGTTTCAACAATTTATAAATTGATTTTCTGTATATTATTTCAACGTTTTGCTTCCTTTAGCTACTTATTTCAACCGTTTATTCAGTTCTTTTAGCTAACAATCTCAACTGTTTGTTTCCTTAGGCTTAACATTTGTTTCTTTAAGCTATTTCAGCTGGTAATGTGAGCGACCATTTCAACCTTTCATCAATTAGAACAGAATAGAATAGATGTTTATTGTCATTGTTTCGAAAACAACGAAACATGGATAGCAGCTCTTAGTTTGACAAATAAATATCAAGTACATAAGTATAAAAAATAGATAAAAATATATACAGCAAGATAAATAGCAAGATAATTAGTATCAATTAGTTTCAGCCAACAATTTATGAATTAATTTAGTTAACTATTTCAGCCACCTAATTTCACCAGCCATTTTCAAACACTATTTTGATGTTTAGTGCCTGCTCCCTTACTACTTTCCACTTAACTTTCAATCGCAATGTGTCGTTAATGTGTTGCAGTTATCAAGTTCAAGTTGAGAGGCATGTCCTCTGCAGTCAGTGCTTCATAGCCGGTCATTTACTGATATTGTGACACTTACTAAAGACCAGAATTGCACCCGATTTGTAACCATATTTGACTGTTTTCCACTTGAACACAAATATGTGTGCGTAGTACTGATGTTTCTCCTCTGTCACCCTGCAGATGAACGCTACATTAATCCTCAGCAGGAGAGGTTCTCCATCCAGCTCATTTCTCCAGTCAGCTGGGAGGCCATCCCAAACACGCGGTAAAAGCTGTTTTCTTTATATAGCTCACCCCTTTGCAAAACAAGAGTGCTCCTTGCAAAATCAATAAGAAAGTCTCGTTTTAATAGACATTGGGCACCTATGAACAAAGAGGTCCACACTCTTGTTTTCTCATTTTCCCTGCACTGGCTCGTCTCAGTGGAGGCTTTGTGTAGCTTCTAAAGAATTGTGGGAAATAATTGAAAATCTTGGGTCATTTATCCTGAGGTGTAGACAATTAGTGTAGTCTCACATGGCTGCCTTCCCTCATTTCAGTGAGGGTCAGTTGGAAATGTCAGGTCATTTGTACAAGTCCCTGGTCATTTAGTTGCTCTGCATAATCGTTACCCACCAGCCCTGTGAGGGTTTCTGCGAGGAGCTGAAGCATTGAAGTCAGTCTGGCTTGCAGAATTTCAGCATAATACTGTATGTGAACTCATAGCAGTAGACTGCATCATTATCTTAACTCTAACTTGGCCTTTCTTTTTACTGAGATGTATTATTAAG
This sequence comes from Spondyliosoma cantharus, assembly GCA_900302685.1. Lineage (NCBI taxonomy): Eukaryota > Metazoa > Chordata > Actinopteri > Spariformes > Sparidae > Spondyliosoma > Spondyliosoma cantharus. The sequence goes on from OMLP01044692.1 coordinate 64,352, forward strand.
CCGAGAAAGCAGAGGATTGTCGCAGCCTTGGCACTTGTCAACAGAGTGAATTTGAGTTACCTGCTTTGCTAACCTGAGCATCCTGTTGGTTCTAAGGCTTATAAAAACACAAAACCTTTTAAATATGATGGACACGCTCAAGCAAAGATCATCCGTTTTTTTCCCCTTCAATATTCCCTGTTACTCTTTCAACACCACCCGACTATTTTAGGCAAAATGCAGAAGAGGAGAAATCTTCTTTACCACTCCGTTTTTCCTTGCTTGTTGTCATCCTGCAGTGCCAGCCGACTGTGTACCGTGTAATGCCCATTTTTTATTGTGATGAGTCATAATGAGGTCACTTTAGAAATATCGCAGCATGCAGCACTTTTTCCACACGGATGCTTGTGTTTGCCCTTTGTCCACATTCAATAAATTGTGTTAATTGAAGAAATCCAAGGTCATGAAACTTAACAAAATATATAATAGTGTACGGCCTACCCTCACTGACTACTACATACCCCAAGCAGATTTAAAAATACAATAAAAAAAAAAAGTGTGAGACATTAAAGATTATGGGGTTAAGCCCCAAGCACGTTTTGCTCTTGATATAAAGTCAAACTAACATTTTGCCCCCGTTAATGTGAATGCACTTGAATCCATCTTGAAACAACTGATCCTATCAGCTGTAAGTTTTTTAAGTGCTCTGACACCATTATTTTGTCTTTCAACTTTTAGCTTGTCTGCTTTAAAAGCGGAAATGTGTTGTATTTAGGTGGACACCTTCTGTTTGTGATCACCTTGGGCCTACATTTTAGCACATATCTGAATTGTTTTCTAAAATATTGCACGTTGTTGAGGACTAACAGAACTTTAAAGAAAACAATAGACTTTCTTCTACAGCAGTCCGACAAACGTTGACTGCTATTCACAGTGCTGCACTGATTTGATCAGTTCTCCTGTAAAGCATCAGGATCAGCTGGTCACACAATCCAGTTTGCCGTGACACAGCATCAAATTTGTAGCGCAGCAGATGAATTGAACATGATATTACATAGTTGGGTGAGAAGATGTCTCATGTTTGTCAATCAGATTCCAGTCAAATTCTGCCATTTGTGAAGAAGACGCACTTAATAAGCTGTCCTCTCTCTGTCTGCATAAGGTTCGACCTGGACGAGTGGGAGCATGTGACCTGTATGAAGACGGTGGCTCTGAGGAGTCAGGAGACGGTGTCCGGACTGAAAGGCTACGTCGCAGCAGGCACCTGTCTGATGCAGGGGGAGGAGGTCACCTGCAGGGGCCGGGTGAGCAGCACATACCAACAATTACACCACAACTGTAACTTCTTTCTATTTGTACAAAATGGTGACAATAAGAAACAGAAACATCTGCTGATGGCTTGTTGTTTGATTCGTGTGTTCAGATTGTGATCCTGGATGTGATCGAGGTGGTGCCAGAGCCGGGCCAGCCGCTCACCAAGAACAAGTTCAAAGTGCTGTATGAGAAGGAACAGAAGGGGCCGGTGACGGCTATGTGCCACTGCAACGGATACCTGGTGTCAGCCATCGGACAGAAGGTATCTCGGCATAACTCTGGGAATTCACACAACTCGAATTAGAAAACACATTGAATAGACCTGGATTTGAAAAGAACTGAAACTGATAACAAAGCTTGTGTGAAACTTTGACTTAAAACCAAGACAAATCAACTGGTGCTGCTTTTCCACTAAAAATAAGTGGGTCTACACATGTTTTTAAACCCACTAAAATTTGCCTATTGACCCCAAAAACATCAGAGTTTAGCGTCTTACGTTTAGATCACAGCTGATCCGAGCCGAGCCGAGGTGAGTTTCTACTGCCGAGCCAACTGACAGGGTCTAAATACAGTTTAAACAGTCCCATTGCACACGAAAGCTCAAGCTTAGCAGGTTTAAGTGGGATATTTGACTCATGGGAAAGGGTTACTAATGCTGCGTGTAGAACTTAGGTGTAATTTCCTCGATGTCCCCTGTAGATCTTCCTGTGGGTCTTGAAGGACAACGACCTGACGGGCATGGCCTTCATCGACACTCAGCTCTACATCCACCAGATGTTCAGCATCAAGAACTTCATCTTGGCCGCAGATCTGATGAAGAGCATCTCGCTGCTCCGCTACCAGGAGGAGAGCAAGACGCTGTCGCTCGTCAGCAGGGTGAGGCAGTGGCACCACTGAAACAGTCATTTTCCGTATCGTGATTATAAAAGGGATTGTTTTGTTGACGAACAATCATTTCTTCAGGATCAAAGACAGTTTTCAATTATTGCAGACATTTCATTGTACCCTTTTCCAGTTAGAAGTTTGGACCCAAACAATCAGGTTTCAGTATTGTGTTTACTTACTATAACCTGCGGCCTGCAGAAAACCCGGTGGAGTGTTTATAGATTAAGATGTACAAGTGCGTGTTGATGGTGTGTCTCCTGCCTGTGGGTGTTTGGATTCAGTTGTGTCTCGGGGACTGTATCTGTCTTTAATTGTTTTCTTATTGTTTTGCTGACAGGATGCAAAGCCCCTGGAGGTTTACAGCATTGAATTCATGGTGGATAACAACCAGCTTGGCTTCCTTGGTAATGTTTGTTAAGCCTTTTACGAGTAAATTCAGTACAATTCTGCAAAACTTTGTTCTCACGTCCCTTTATTTTCTTTGCCTTTTAGTGTCCGATCGAGACAAGAACCTCTACGTTTACATGTACTTACCTGAAGGTATGTGATGACGTTGGAACATGTGATGCAAATGTAATGTAACTCTGCATCAAACGTAAATCCACTCATGTAACGCGTTGTCTGTGTTTTTGTAGCTAAGGAGAGCTTTGGAGGAATGCGCCTGCTGAGGCGAGCTGACTTCAACGCCGGAGCGAATATTAACACTTTCTGGCGGATGCCGTGCAGAGGCGCCCTGGACACGGGCAGCAAAAAGTCTCTGACATGGGACAACAAGCACATCACGTGGTTCGGTACGTGTCGCATGTCTTAGCTAACAGCCGAGTGAGTTGCGTCTCGACATGCATCTTGGGTGACCACTTGTGATTGAATCTCACTTCCCAACTCTATATGCAAAAAAAAAAAAACACACAGATCTCTGGGACGAGTGACCTGATGGATTTTTGCACAAAGAAAGAAAGAACTTCATATACATCATTTGCAGGATTTACATAACCCCCCCAACAAAAAATAAAAATAAATTAAGAATTTGTCCAACAGCATTTGATTGATGAAATAGGCCATTATAAACTATTTCCAGTGAGTGGGACAGGGTGTCGGCAAAAATCGCCTAAACCAGTCAAAAATCTTGGATACATTTCATATTTCCAGTTAGCTTTGAATTATTCAGTTAAGTGTATAGAGTGATGGTATCATCACATCAATACACCTCCACTAACAGAAGATAATATTAAATTATTGCTTATTCTTATTGGACACACATTTAGTTTGTGATTCCTGTGATTTATGCATTACAGAATTTGGAACACTTGCGGACTGAAAGGATATTATATTATGTGTCTTTCAAGAAATGTTTGTCATGCGTTGAAAGATCTAATTTTCTCGTGTAATTAGGCTTTCCTAAATCACATGGAAATTAAAAGATTGGAGCTTTCATGTTAGATATTTATTTGGGATTACAAGAATAGTTGGCAGGAAGGAAGTGGTTAATTAAAACCAGATACACCTACAGTGGATAATTAGAGTAACATTATTTATGATATTATAAATGATACAAAATTACCTTTTCTATTCAACTGAAACAGGAAAAGATTATGAAAACATGAGAAAGTTGGATTGTGTACATTAATCTAATACGACCATCATTTGTTTTATTTGAATGACTGTTTTCCTTTCCTGTAAAGTCATGTGACTGTTCTGAAGGCATACCCCAACAGTTTAGTTCTCCCTCTATTAAGTTTGGTTTTCTATTATGTATTTGATTTTCTATGTTGTACCTGTATTTATAGTTACTTTATTGATCCTTATTTGCTTTTGTATTATCTATTATAACTGTGTTACCCTCTGTTACAATTGTATCTTACAGGAGGCCCTATGAAAATGATTACATTGTTTGGACCATGGTTCAACTCAATCAAAAGATAATTTAAAACAAAAAAGGATATTAGAGGATTGGAAAGAAATCATGAAATTCAGCTTCAAATTCCCAAATGTTAAATGTGGACTAAACCTGTTTTTTTGTTGTTGTCTGTTTTCTCACAGCAACCCTAGATGGAGGCATGGGCTTGCTCCTCCCCATGCAGGAGAAGACCTATCGCCGTCTGCTGATGTTGCAAAATGCTCTCAACACTATGCTGCCTCATCACGCTGGTCTGAACCCAAAGGCCTTCAGGTATATATCTACGGACAGTACTCGTCACATATCAGTAGCCACTGTTGGGATCATATTTCACTCATAATTTAGTATGAGTGACTGATTGTGTCATTTTGTATTCGATACAACGGACTCTTTTTGTGTCTCTGGTCCAGAATGCAGCAGTCTGACAGACGATGCCTGCAGAACGCTGTGAGAAACATCCTGGATGGAGAACTCCTCAACAAGTACTTGTACCTCAGCACGATGGAGCGCAGTGAGCTCGCCAAGAAGATCGGTACCACTCAGGACATAGTAAGTACACACCGACAGAGAGGATGCAGTGAAGTCAGTCCTCTTACTCTGATGTCCCTCTCATTTTACCCTCCTTTCACCTCCAGATCCTGGATGACCTCCTGGAAATGGACAGAGTCACAGCTCACTTCTGAGAGCCACATTCCCACGTCTCGTCCACTGAACGCTCTTTTTATACCGAAAGGAGAAATGATTTTTTTTCTTTGTGCAAAACTGATTTGTTTTTCTTACTTGTTGGATAAAAAAAAAAAAATAATTAAAAAAAGAGGGCAGCCATGTTTTCTTAGGATATTTTGTATAAAAACAAAAATCAGTAAAAGTAATTTACACAAGCCTTTTGTGTGTGTGTGTTTATTGAGCTTGAAGTGAATAAGACAGGAACACTTTAGAAAAGGAGGTAGAACATTTTATTATTATCGTTAAATCATCTTAAAAACATTTGTTGAGGTGGCACTGGACCTGAAAGGAGTGTACTCCTGCTCAACTCAGGAGACAAGAACACTGACAGTCTAGCTTTCATCAGATTAACACTCAACAGAAGAGGTTAATCCAACACAAACATCATTCTTGTCTCACAGAACACTTTACAGACTGATTAACACGTATCTAGAATCTGTACTGCTGTCATTAAAGCTGCAGTTTAGTTTCAGGCCAACCCATAAACATTTAACTTTCACTTGCTCCAGTGGGGACGCAGTTATACTGTATTTATTTTTTTTCTTTACAGCCGAGGTGCAGTTATTCCACATTACTCCAGGAATACATCGGCTCTGTTTGATTTATTGCTTAGCCAGAATGCTGCAGCTGCTACAAATAATCGTCTCCTGAAATAAATGTCACCAGTTTTTTTTTTTTGATTTTTAAAACAAACTTAAAAATATCTCATTAGAATTTCAAAACAATTTGCTATACTAAAAATTACACTAAAAAAAAGTTCTAATAATTTAATTAAAATAACAGGAAGTTTGCTCTTGAGTTGGTTTGGTGCTTTACAGTCCTGCGGTTCAGTTCTAAAGAAGTTCTGTCTGACACCAGAGATCAGGGTGATTTGGCTTGGAAAAGCGCCCACACTTGAGCAGCACCATAACTGAAAGTCTCCCTGCTGACGGATTGCATGAACTTGCGCTACTCAGTTCCTTCAGAGTGCGACATGCGTGCGCTATCTCAGGTACTCGTACATCTCTGCGTCCAGAGATATGAGGCCAATGTACGACAGCAGGCTCAGGAAAGAGCGCGTCACGCTCATGGATGCCATCTCCCATCTGTAAACGAGTCGCGCCGTTACTATTCTGAGGCTCCGATCACAAAAGACGATTTGAATGATTGATGTAATCTGAGTCTTTACCTCAGAGCCAGTTCAAACTTGAGGCTCTCCCACGTCGCCCTCGCCCAGCGGAAGACCCAGAGCCGGGGCAGCATCCCGGTCCGCTCTGCCTGGATCCTTCCCCAGCCTCGCACCGCGCTAAACGACAAGAGGGACATCGGCTCTGTATTCAGGATTCCTTACCGCAGCGCCATATCAACACAACTGATTGGAATTTGTCTTGGTGAGCTCACCCAAACACAGACAAGAAAGCTACACACACACACACACACACACTCATAAAATACATTGAAAGAGCATGAACGGATAAGAAATCAAATCAAAGCCATAAATAAAGCACCTGTAGGGGGATTAACCTACAGGTGCTCGTGTGTGTTAAGTGTAACAGGCCGCTGCGCTCACCTCTTGGCCATGACGAAGTAGCGGTCCACCGGTGCGCCCAGTGTGATGTTGATGCTTCGGACCGTGTTGATGTTGCGGAAGACGAGCAGCATGGGCCGAGGCATCGACTTGAGCACCTGCATGATGTTGTCGAAGCGGTGGCTGGCCATCTGGCGCATGTAGGCCGTCTCCTCTCGACTCAGGATGTTGGACAGACCCAGCTGCCGCATGTTGATGGGGCGCTGCAGCAGCATCTCGCAGAACAGGAAGTACTCTGCAGAGCAAATTGGGAGAAGTCTGACTGCTGTTTTATTGCGAGACAGCAACACCAAGTGGATGACTGGTGATATACTGTGCGGGTCGGTGTCCTCACCTTTGACGCCGAGCGCATTGGAGTATTTTTCCATTGCTGCCTCATCTCTCAGGACTATGGACCTCCACAGTTTACAAAGGGCCACTCTGTCACTGAAGTGAAAGGTCACAGTTGGAGCTCACAGCACAGCATTCTCAAATGTTTTTTTTCACGAAGCAGACTAAATCTTACCGTTGACTGAGGTATTCATACAAGCCGTGGTCCAGGAGCACCAACTCTGCCTTGTTGTCAGGACCTCGCCTCACTAGAACTGCCAGCACAAAGAAACCGTTAACATGGAATGGCCTGATGGATCAATTCAGACTTGCAGAATCAGCATCCTCTTGTGGTCGCCTCTGATAGCTTACTTTATATATCATTATATAGACGGAGACAGAGATGGGATTGGGCCCTTGTCGCTGATGCTAAGTACTAATAATGACTTTCTGTCACACCCACCATTTCCAGGGTGAGGATCAGCGTGGATGAAACCGGTGTAGAATATTTGTTCAGCGAATGTTCGGATCAGTTTATCTGCAGTCTGAAAAAACAAATATTTGACGAGGTGTTCGAGACAGCTTTTCCAATAATGAAACTCCAGTCTGAGTGTGTTTTGCGAAGAGTGCATCAAACTCACATCTTTCAAACTTAATCCTTGTCTTTTGATTTCTTCCACGTTGTTGATTTTGCAACCGTTGCAGAACTCCGCTGTCAACACTCTCTTTGAAAAGAAGAGGAAAATAATGACTAAGCTTTAGCCAAGAACAGGATGAAGTCTATTTATGTGGTACTGTTAACAAGAACATCCTCACCTTACTTGTCAGCTCCCAGAAGACTTTGGGAACAGTAACAAAGCTGAAGTGTTTCAGCTCCTCTGCACACCTCTCAGAATTCTTGGCCTCGTTCTCAAAGTCCAGCTCTTGAGCCAACGTACCCTTCAAGTCCTACAGAAAGTCCAAAAAAAAATCTTATTGTTGACTTCGTCTGAACTTGATTGTTTAGCTAATCTCCCAGCCCATACTTTTAAGTAGGTTAGAAAAGAAATATAACTATTTCACAACCTTAAGCACCCATCTGAATCCAAAGCTTGGGTGCATGAACTTGACAATATCCAGGAGGATCTCCAAGGTTCTGATATCACCATCAAACCGATCCCTGAGGTCGATGTACTGCACCTGTGGGGACCAGAAGTGAACACAAACAGGCTTTTAAATGATTATGTTGAATATTTTGATCAGTCCACAGTCTAAAAGCAAAAAGGTTCATGTCTTCACCTTTTTTCGTGTAACTTGTAGATTTCCCCCACTACTGAAGGGGAAACTTTTTCAAGGTTGGTTGGTACTAAAAAACTAGCAACTTGAAACTTGCGTGTGTGTGTGTGTGTGTGTCTTGCACAAGAAGACTTCCAGTTATTTTCAACAGGCTTCCACCAAACACTGAAATGCAACCTTCCTGAGCTCCATCTTGTTGAACTTGCACCTACACATATTAGTTGAAAGTAACTCTGACAGAAACCATTTTAACTTATCACTTCTAAAAGTAGCCGCTTCCATTTCATCACATTGAGACAAAATAAGTGGGTGTGGCCCGCCCCGATAAATTTGTAGTTATTGGTTACCAGCCCAGACAGCGTCGCCTGGTAATATGTTTCACCTTGTGCGTCTGAGTGCACAGTGAGTCATCATGGCTCATCATTTTTGTGACAAAGAAATGAAGACGGAGGTAGAAGATGGGCTCAGTCTGTACCATGAGATCTAACTACTCAAGTCGTAGTGAAGTAATAAATCTACTTTGTACTCATGGGTCACAATGTGAACATCTCACAGCTGGTCTTAAAGAAAAATTAAATAGGATTATCATCAGAATGTGAATAAATAGCAGTTTCTGACATTATGATGTCTGTGTATTGTTTTGCAAAGATATCTACTGAAGTTAGCATGCTAACCAGCTAGCTCCTGCCCGTCCAAAGCCCACATGGGTGCGGTGGTTTAGCAGTTACTCTGGTGTTATGCTGCCCACCATTTGTGTGGAGTATGAATTTGACAGTTGGACACTTTAAACATATTGCCCCTTTAAGTTAATCCAACTTTGTAAAGTTAACATTTAACAATTTTATAATCCAGTCAATTTTTAAGACCACCAAAAATCCACATCAAGACATTTTCAGGCGTAAAGTTTTGATTATTTTTGCAGAAACCCTGATATAAATTGTGTTCTGTGAGTCAGTGCTCACCTTCACAGCGACAGGAGTCCCGTCAAAAAGTTCTGCTTTATGAACCTGAGCCAGGCTGGCAGCGGCGATGGGCTCGTGGTCAAAGGTTTTAAAAAGCTGCTCTGGGGTTTTGTTGAAGTCTTCTTGGAAGAGAGCATCCACCTATCACAGAGACAAACGCAGTCCTGGGAAAATTCAAACAGTAAACGTTGTGCCGCGTTTGCGTTGCAGTTCTCACCTCTTTGTACCTCCTGTTCAAGGCCTTGTCTTCAAGTATTTGCAGGGTGCGGATGTACTCGGGGGGTAGGAGGTGGTTGAAGGAACACAGACCTTGGCCGAGTTTGATGTATATTCCTCCGTTCCTTATGGCTCCTTCCACCATGCACTCTGCTGCCCTCTGATGGCAGGCTGACATCTCAGCCAAGTAGGATGGGCTGCTCTAGCAGGGGAGGACAGCAGTGAGACGAGATTGCACATAAGCAGCGGTAAACCTGTGCTGTTGTTCTGTATTTGTGGCCGCACGAGAGATGTGGAGAGAAATGTGGGGTGAGTGAGGGGCCCCACAGCCAACAAATGCCCCTCACTGTATATGAACTGGGGACGTGTTATGACTCTTAGACCCCAAAGACACGCGTCGATGTGTGCTGATCATTCAAAGTAAGAACACTTTGTCTCTTCCTAGAGCGGCAACATCTTGTCTGTTGATGCACAATTGCATAACCATCCATCTATCCACTGTCTGTAACCGCTGGAGCCAACCCCAGCTGACATTCAGCTGACATATAGGGGACAAACAACCATTCACGCTCACGCTCACACCAACTGACAAACGTTTTGCGTATCTTTGGATTGTAGGAGGAAGCCGGAGTGCCCGGAGAGAACCCACGCAGAGAACATGCAAATTCTGCACCGAAAGGCCCAGCCCCGGCCGCTTCAAGACCTGGACCCAGGGCCTTCCTGCTGTGGGCTAACACTGGGGCAGAGCTGAGGAGGGCACTAAGCTCACCACTGCCAAAGAGAATGCAACTAATTGTCATTACTTAATTTCTTGTCATTCAACTAATCAGACAATTATAATGGAACTATAAACATAGTATTTGACTGATCATTTCAACATCAACTGATTTAGGGTTCCTCATGTGTCCCAGGATTGGTCCTTTTACCCCCTTTAGCTGAATGCAAAACTCCTCAAATGCATCATCATCCACCATAATTCAACTAATACTGTACCAGTGATAAGAAAGGCGTTACGTTACTCGTGTTTTTTTTTTTCTTTTTTAAATACCATTTGAAGCATTCAGCAAGTGCCTAAAAACAATGGAAAGACTTATCATCCTTCCATGTTCCGCAGGAGCGAGACGTCTACAAACACACGGATTACACCTACCTCCAACCATTTTCATGACATGGAACTTACCTCATCCAGGCCCCGAACATTCACATTGGTGGTCCACCAGTAATCCACAGAGATAAAGATTCCCACAGAGAGAGATCTGAGGACACACAGATAAGAGGCTCGCTGGGACTATCCACTAGTCCGTTTTCACACTGAAATGGCGGTCACACTCGGCGTGTTTTTATTTAACAATGAACCTCACAGATTCATCTCGTGACTGATTTACTGACTGCACTGTACCTGTAACTACGATTGTAATGTGGCTAATGTTTGCTAACTTTAAACCGAGTCACTTCACTGTTACAAGTTGCTTACTAACTCTTGAATCGTAGTGCAACTACTAGACGGAGTTATTGCTGTACTGCAAAAGGCACATGGTGTTACTTTGATAGTGACTTCATGAAATCCTTGGATTAATCATTCACATGCTTGGAGTATCAGGCAGCCTTATAATGCACTAATGATGACAAAGATACAGACGAACCTGCACAGGCGACCGAATCCTTCAATCACAATCCTCATCTTCCTCCTCTTTCTTGGTTCTGACACTGCGTACTTGACACCCACCGCCACAGGTACACCGACGGAGAGGCCAACAAGTGTCTTCCACAACAGCCCTCTGCGCTTATCTTCCCTGGAAGCAGGAGACAGCCCCATTCATCAAGACTGCAACATCAATACGGGAAGTTAATCTGTGATCATGGCATGTCGCTATTCGGTACCTGAGTGAACCGAAGGATCTGGCTGGTCGCAGTGGGGAGCCGGGGAGCGGACATCTTCGGAGCAGGACCATGTGATGCAGACACAACCTTAACTATGGAGGGAGACAAGTGCTGTACTAAATATGACTGTGACGTTTATAATTCGTCACCAATGGAAGAGCCTCGTGACGAAGATTGTCCAATCAGCACAGCCATCTAGCCATCTAACCCTGGCTCGATCACCTGGCTTATTTTTTAACAGAAAGATCTTCTATTTGAGCTACACCCTGTAATTCTCTGGAGGACAAGTCCAAGAATGTGAAAAGTCTGCAAACGTCAACAATTGTTGTTTTTCCAGTCAGTCACATATAAGGTCTTAAAAAGAGGCATGTCGAATAGCAATTTGCCATGAACATTAATATTAAAATAACACTGCATGCAGTATTTTTACATCCTCAAAGTGTGCCAACTGTGCCATCATGAGCAGGCAGCAATAAAACACATTAATGTTCCCATTTAACAAGCGCTGCAAACTTCCTGCTGGGCTTGTCAGCAGCAGCTGTACTTCACTAAAGAGTATTACTGGTATTATGATATGGATCACACACTTGTATTCATTAATATAAAATGCTCCTGTTTGGAGGACAGCGTTGTTGGCAATCGATCTCTAACAGAGTCCACTCACTCCAATTAGCCCACTGATGTGTCTCACACTGCATTTAGCCCCAGGCTAAAGGAGCTATTAGCCCCCAGCTAAGGAAGCTTTGACACTGCAAAGTCTCAGCTCGGGACTATCCTTAGCCCTAGGCTAAGAGTTGACCCTGGGATAAGTAGCCCAGGGTCAACCTAAGCCCAGAGCTTTATGATTTGAAATACAATTCTACTAACCCTGGGTTAAATGTCTGTTGGTAGACGCAGCTAATGTTAACATTCAAGAAGTTGTGTGTGATTACTCCGGTTATTGAAGCCTCGTTTCACACTGGCACCCTGCGTTAGTTGATTTTCAGGGAATAACCCCACAAACTTGAGGCCAACTAGCCAGCGAGCATTAGGCTAAAGTCAGGGTTAACCACCTTTGGAATGTGCCAGGTATGTGCCAGTGTGAGCGCTTTCTTAGCCCGGCCCTAACCCCAGTCCCAGGCTAAGGGAGCTGCTAGCCCCAAGCTAAGAAAGCTTGTGATTCCAGTGTGAAATGGGGCTTAAGTAAACAGATTAGTCACGCAACACTGTAAATGTTAACATTAGATGCATTTAACCCAGGGCCAGCAGAAGTGCAGTGTGAATCGTACAGCCCTGGGCTTAGGTTAACCCCGGGTTATTACTTTCTCCATTTTATGTTTTTTTAGAATAGCTTCTGTTTATGCTCAAGTCTTGTGCTTATTCTGATTGCTTCTGCCTGCAGGACCCCAACGCTTTCTGGTGCTGCTGTGATGGTGTCCCCCAAAATTAGAGCGCAACTCTTGATCATTTCAATTACTCATTAATCTGTAAATTATTTTCTTGACCAATCACTTGTGTGGCATACATATTGTACATAAATAATCAATTAATCATTTAGTCTATAAAATGCTCATCACAATTTACAAGAGCACAAAGTCACTTCTTCAAATGACTTATTTTGCCAAGCCAACAGTCCAAAGCTCAGTGACCCTACAGCCGCTCTCACAATTGACAAAGAAAAGCTGCAAATCCTTACATTTAAGAAGCTTGAACACTTTTGCTGGAAGGATGAGTTAAATGATTCAGCAAATACTGAAATAGTTGGCAACCAATACGATCGACTAATCAATTAATCAACCAATTGTTGCAGCTCTACATGCAACATGTCAAAATGTCTTTTTAAACCTTTGGTTGGACACAAGCTCAAGCTCATGGATGTTTGGTAAATCCTTCGGCTGCCAAAATCAGACCTTCACCTTCTTTTGACACATTTTTCAATCCGATCTCTCAAGATCTGAGGCAAGTTAAATCAAAATCAGGCCCAGTAGTGTTGAGTTACAGTGGGGAAAAAGTGTGTGTGTGTGTGTGTGTGTGTGTGTGTGTGTGTGTGTGTGTGTGTGTGTGTGTGTGCATGCAGTGTCGGCCCCCCTGAGGGACCGACATCCAGTCCACGTCCTCGGGGAGCCTCGACACTTTAGGGATGGCACTACATCGGGGCGGCTTCACAGCCAAGGGGCCCACAGGGACGGAGGGAGAGCGAGGCGGTGGTGGTGGTTGAGGTGGAGGGGTTTGGGGGGGGAGGTGGATTAGGGCATAGTGGGAGCCGATCATCATTAAGTGGCCCAAAGGGAGATCGGACTGACAACAGTGGATAAAAGATTGAGAGTGTAATGAAGAAGGGCGGATGAAAAGCTGTCACCGGAGTCTCCACATCCAAAGTGAACTTGGACCCAAATTTAACTGCATGGTTTTAATCATGCGAGACAATATATGTCATATATGCTCCATAATGGAAGTGTAAGCGTGTAGGTGAATATCAGGGAACCGGTGTTTAAGTTTATTGATTTTCGGCTTGTGTAATTATTAACTGGTCTTTATCTTCTCACCTCTAAACATTTCTGGAGTTGCAGCGTTGTCCTGAACAACTGAAGCACATGGGGACTTGTTTTAAAACTTAAAAAAACATTTAATGGCTCCAAACAGCTTGTCCAGTCTGTCTGTTCGGTGCTGAGCAGGTATCGAGACTTTGGGTTTTTAGTGCTTTTTAGCTGAAAACAGCTGCGTCTGAAAACGACTTTATGACTTTTCACACCTGAAACTCGGAGCCAAGGTTTGCATTTATGTCCTTATAATCCAGTTTTGATTTCTCATTGCAATTAACAACTTGAGTGGACTAAAGAGTGAGTGTCCTGTAATCATTACGTACAGTACTTGAACTGGGTCACCCTGTAATTACAGATGATTTGTTTGTGGACGGGCATCAGCGCCTGTCAGGAGGGAATGATGTCAGTTCAGTTCAGATCCTCTCTTTCTCGTCAAGAGTTTTGAAAAGTTGTCGCACCGAATGGCCTCTCTTCTGACTAAATGCTACCGTGGCTCATTTTTGTTTTGTTGCCTGGCAGAACTTCCTGTAATCTGAAAGTCCAAACCATCAATGGGTGAAATCATGGATTCTACAGCAACAGGATCAACAAGCTTTTATCTTTCTTTTCTGACAACAAGGGCATTATTTACCACACCGACTAGAGCAAAGGACGCTCATCGATGGTTCCGACAACAGCTGACGCATTAGGACCTGTGCTTTAATTCACCAGAACAGTTTAACACAGTTTTATAGCAAGTAAACTATTCACTTCTGTATGGAAAGAGCGTAGCAGATAAAAAGACCTCGAGGAACTGAGGGAGTTAAATGATATAAAGGGAGCGAACAGGAGAAAAAAAGAGAGGCGCTGTTTTCAGATAAAAGGTTTGTAAGTGGCATGAATGTGACGGTGAGGGAGAAACAGATCAAGGTGTGAGCGGACCACAAGGGAGAGGAAGTGATGGTGTGACAGTGAAGGATGGAGGGAGGGTGTGAGTCAAAAACACAGACCAGAGGAGAAGATAGAGAAAGGTGTTAATTATATTCAGGGCACTGACGTGAACACACCACGGGCCTGATGTTCTCACGATGGAAACATGAACGTGAGCATCACACAAACCCAAGAGGGTTAGCTGTGATAGAGACCGTTCAGAAGTTTGTGTTTTTACCAAGTTGGAGAATAAAAGTTCATCTTCGTAGGCAACAGTGTGGACATGGTTTCCAACTGACACAACCAAACAGCTACAGAGACGAGGAGACGCAGCATCTCCTGGATCTCAGAGGCTTTCCAGTTGCTCATCTTGACGTCCGCGGATGAAGTGATGGACTGACTGCTGTGATCAGCTGTTTCCTGGTTTTAAAACTCCCCGGCTGTGGGTCGCACAACAGTGCAGGTCATCGACACCTCCGCCCATCTCACGCAGAGGCCGGCTATCGACGTCTCAGATAAACAAAACAACAAGACATTTACGGAGTGTTGCAGCTGCTCAGAGCCAGCTAGAGACCCGGGTGCAGATCCAGACCGCCTGGAGGAGAAAACACCAGGAGTCACTTCAGGTTCTTCTCTGATCCGGCGCCTTTAAACCGACGGGAGGAGAGTTCAGAGACCACTCTTTAACTTTTGGGATTAAAAAGTGGATTTATCCTCACGCCTGTTTATCAACCTGACTGCAGCAGCAGCACTCTGTGGCGGTGAGCTCCAGTGTCGGGTGGTTCTGTTCTGTAATGTTGAGCTCCCACTGGAGCCGGAGGGGAAATGGACTTTACTTCATGAACGTTACAGAGACGAGACAGAAACGGAGCCTCCAGACTCAAAAATCAGCTTTGTTAAAAAAGTGGACCTTTGTGTCGAGTCTTGTTCGCTGACCCGGAACCATTAACTCAAAGATAGATCAAACTTGTTTTCTCCAGGTTTGAACAACATTGGAACATTTGGGATAATCTGAGAACTCAACTCAGCTCGAGGTCTGGTACATTTAAGACATGTCGATGCCTAAATATTACATCTCTAACAAGGTTCCAGTCAAAATATTAGTTTATTTTTCAAAGCAGAACATGTAGGTAAAATATGAAGGTCGAAACTCAACACAGCTGATGAGTTATGATGCTTTACGATAAGTAATGTGTATTTCATGTGCCTGTGTGCTCGTGTGTGTCTGCGTGTGTGCAGTCCACTAATGAGACATTGACTCCAGTGTGACTGTGGTACATTGTTTATCCCACTTATTTATTTATGAGCATTTGATGTGCGAGTTCAGCTGAGTTCCAACGCGCACACACACACGCACACACACACACACACACACACACACACACACACACACACAGATCAATATGCAACATTAACACAGAATTGTCTTTAATGTTATTTTGATTTGGAAAACACAGATACACTGTTTACTTCCATTTCCACAACCCTCACTCTCTTATGATTGATACCTCTCGGTGTAGCTGTCTTACCCAAGCACCCCCCCCACACACACACACACACACACACACACGCGCACACACACACACACACTCGGCTGTGTCAGCAGCAGCACCAGCACTGCTCGGGTCTTTGTGTCTCCTTCATATCATCTTGTTAAAAATTAAAGTGATTCTACTTCCCTCCATCTTTCTCTCTCGCTCTCTAATGCTAATCTGTTCCCTGTTGGACCAGTATGCAGATGAGACGCAAATACAGTGGAGCCTGATGAATAGTGATGAGGCTACACACACACACACACACACACACACACACACACACACCTGAGCAGCCTTGAAATGCCCTGTGGTTTACCTGTCTGTCTGTCAATCAAAGCAGTGACCGAGTGAGAGAGGGTGTGTGTGTGTGTGTGTGTGCGTGTCCCTAAAATCCCTCCTCAAACCGAGACATTAAAGTGAGATCAGAATCCAGTCTGTATTTTTTTAGCATATTTTTATTCCAACAAGTAAAGTCAAACAGCGCGTTTCACGTAACGACGAACAAATGCTAATATTGTTTTATCCTCGTCTGAAGCCAAATTAAAGCTGACATGAAACTTTTAAACTTTTCCTCCATCCTGTCGTTTCTCTGTGGTGCGGCTGCAGGTGCCGCCGTCACAAACATGGCTCCCGCTAGAACCTCCATTTGACCTGGAAACCCCGATCTGAGCGCGATGATAAAGCAGAGTAAGACCTTGTCCACACGTACCAAAACAATCTGTTTCTCCTCCGTCTTCCTCGGCATCGTTTCAAGAATATTTGCGTCCAAACGGATCCACTGTAAACGACTCAACACGCTGTAGTTCATATTCCAGGCCTATAGGTGGAGCTTCAAATTCACCAAAAACAGAGAAGAAGAGACGGAGCATGAGCATAAAGCTTGTGGCTGTTTACAAACAGACAGTAGAAGAAGAAACCGAACACAAGAAGAAGAAGAAGATGAAAATGTCTAGTGCAAGGAAACCAGAATGGTTTGTGTGGAGCGATAATGAGGTGGAACTGCTGCTGCGACTCACACTCGACTACAAGGAGAGGAAGCTGCAAGAAACACCAACACGAGCACGTAGTCCGCCATTGTTGTTGTTGTTGTTATGAGACGTCGCGGGGTTCAGAGGTCGAAGGCTAGAGGTGGAGGGGTGGGGCGATGG
>OMLP01044693.1:0-12660 GCA_900302685.1 Spondyliosoma cantharus
TTGTACATCACAGTCTCCTCTACTCAGTGCTCTGGTGTTTACTCTGGAATATTTTTTCTTTATGAAGGCCTGTAATAGTGGAGGGCCTAGTCCATTCAAAACCTTAAAGATGAGACAGACATCCAAAAACAACTGGTAGCTATCAAAGTCCAAGATTTTGTACTTGTTGATAATTTTACAATAGTGGTAATGTATAGGTTTTTTGTCGAGAATTTGAAGTGTTCTCTTGAAGAGAGACTTGATTGGTTTTAGGGTACTCTCTGATGTACGTGACCATGTTGTATAATAGTAAGAAATATGGTTAAATATCATTGCATGCATATAGGTCTTTGCTGACTGCATGGGCAGGAAAGGTCTTATATGTTAAATTAAATGTTATTGTATTTGTGACTTTTTAGCATGTTGCTTAAAGTTAAGATTAGAGATAAGATTATTATGGTGGTATCAAAGTGATTTCTGCTTTTTTCTAATACTTTTTTAAAATTTGGCTAACTAGTGAATGTCAGTTATTTGTCCTCATCGGAAGGGAAAATGGTGTTGATTGTCTGAATATAAACTGGACACTCCAATGAGTTCACTTGCCAAAGACGAACTCTCTCTGTATCCATGGTAACTAGATCAAGTCTTTCTTATGGGTATCCTCTAACGTCTTTGTGAAGCTATTTCTTGCTGTACTCACGACCATACAGACACACACACACACACACACACACACACACACAACTGAAACAACAGAAACAATTACCAAGATCACTCAGCTTCCATCAACTAGCCAAGAACCATCTACAACAAGAATCTCATCACCCACCGAGGCACAGCTTACATCTTCTGCGATGGTGACAACCACAGGAGAGTCTGAGTCAACATTGCCAACGTCAACAGTAACCACAAGTGGACCTACAGCAACCTCCAGCAGTGATCAAACAGCAACTCTAATTACCTCCACTGTCACAGAGTCATCAGCCAGTCCATCTCCTGCCTCACCCTCATTAACTTCTCATGTTACTCAAACATCTCCTGACCACACAAGTAAAACAACACCAACACGTCCCATAACCACTCAGCTTCCATCAACTAGCCAAGAGCTATCTACACCAATGAAGTCCTCAGAATCTTCTGCAACATCTGTTCAAACTGCATCCTCTCACAACATTCCATTGACTTCCTTTACATCATCCCTGGCCTCTGCAGGAACAAGTGAATCACCAGTGTCAAATTCAGTGGTTCCCACAACTCGAGTTACAACATTCAGTTCTTCAACATCCACGTTAACCCCCCTTTCAAATGCCACCATCACTATGACAGCACCAAGTACACCTCATCATTGTACTGAAAAGGACTGTCCAGGTTGCATTGGAACATGTATATTCAACATGACACTTGGAGGATGTTTCTGCAGCTGTGACGAGTTTGTATTTGGAGATCAATGTATTTTTGGAGAGAATGACACCTCTGCTGATTTCGGTGAGATTTCTATCCTAAAACATAGTTCTTCAAAATATTATATTAGCTGAAAATAAATGTTGAATATATAGATTGGTTAATTGCTTTTTGCAAAATATTTCTTTAAAATTTAACAAAAGTGTTTTGTTAAATTTTGTTTTGTCTTGCAGATCCGGAAATTATACCAACCCGAAATGCAACTTTTGCTTTGGAGATCTCCATGGATTTTGATGTGGCTTTTGAAGATATAAATTCACCTCAGTCATTAGAATTCATCAAGACATTGATACAGGAGGTACATAATTTTTCATTGTTCCATGTCTTCGTGTTTATTACACAATAAGTGATCAAACCTCAGAGCACAAGAATCATGTCTTTTTTTGCAATAAGGGCTATTTATTACGTGTGTTTTGCCCTCTACTGTTTTTGACATTAAAAACCAAAGATGTGATTTTATTGCCATAACAATGCTATAATAACATCTGTCCTCTGTTCCAGCTTGAAGCCTTATGCAAAGAAGCAGATTCACAAAACTTCAAAACAGTACAAGTCATCAAGTTATCGTAGGTTTTCAATAGACTTTATTGATAAAATTATTCAAATTACTTTACCATTAAGTACGAGCTGTAATATCTTCCTCTTTCCTTCTACTGTAGATCGGGAAGTGTAATTGCAGAGAGCGTGGTGGAGTACCTCTATCCAAACAATGAAACACAAATCCAGTTTGTCAACAATCAGCTTGAGGAGGTGTTGACTGGAATCTTGAATGACACAAGTAACCTCAACAAAATTTCTCAGGTCTTTAATGCCAGTGTCGAATTAAAAGAACTCACCTTTAAGCCACCTGAGATTAAAAGTAAGTGTACAATGTGAGCTCTTAACATGCATATTTGACTTCCTGCTTCTTTACACGGTCGATATTTGTTTTTACATCTGTGTTCTGGTCCTCGTGCAAAATGACACATTTATATATCTTTTCAATCAATCAGATATCACAGACCTGGAGGATTTTGTTAACTGCACCAAGTTTGCTCAATACACTGCTGAGGTTATTGATGGTCAATGGCAGTGTGTTGGACCTTGCAAAACGAACCCTGATTACTGTCATCAACATGGAGAATGTTTCAATAACATTAAGGAAGGGCCTGTCTGTCGGTAAGCCAAAACATCTATTCTTATTTTAATTGCCAGGAGCTTAAATATGTCTAATATGTTTGTATACTACAAATTTATTAACATAATTCACTCTCATGGCCTCTCTCCCCAGTTGCTTCAAGACTAGTCTGAAGCAGTATTATGGCCCACAGTGTGACGTCTTCCGTCACGGTCCAGGTTTCTATGGAGCGCTGTTTGGATCTTTGGCAGGAGTACTCTTGCTCGTGATTATGATTGTCATTGCTGTCATTGCCAAAAAGAGATACATGGGCGATCGGTGAGTCCTTTTTAAAAGAAAACTAATTGTTGACAACTTTTATGTCTTGTTGCCTGTGATCATACGGTTACAAACATTGCCATGTGAAGCTAATGAAACTGTCTATATTTTAGGAAAACAAGAAACCCGTATAACAGAAGACTGTCTGCGTTTGATGAAGATTTCTTTGATTTCTCTGAAACAGGTCTGTCTTGGTCTATTTATTTTAATAATAAGTTGGATATTTAATGACTTTAACATTTGCAATTTCAACATTCTTTTCCCCAGGAGATCACAACTTTGTAGCCGCAGGCACTTACACATCACAGGGTTCCAGGCAACATCTATAAAACATTGACACCCAATTGCAGGTATGATTTTTTAATACCCTGTATTACATACAGTACTTCTACTGCACTTTAGTTTTCTAAAATACAAGGACAGATGAATCCAAGATTATAGTTACACATTGATAGTAATATGAGATAACTATTGTGTATTTCCAGGTCACAACAAATCATCTGAACGTCAACCCTCGGTGAAGGCCACAGACCGGATAATTTTATTTTGATTACACCATTTTCCATGCAATGAATAAAGAAAATCACAGATCAGTATGAGCTTATAACTATGTATTGCACATGAATAATGTACTTGAAATGTGTCCATATATATATTATAATATTTATGATTTTATTTATGTAACTTGTAATAAACTATAGCCTGTTTTCCTCTATAAAACTGAACGTCAATGTCAGTTCAGACTCCATTGTTGTTTATTCACATCACACTATATATACATTTATTTCTTGAGGTCACTCTGGGATGTGAAATTTGAGAAGTACATTATGCTGTATTTACATATTTATTTAGTCAATGAGAAATGTTGAGAACAGTGGTTAAAAAGAAAACAAAACTGCATAAATATTCAATTCCTTCCCTTCCTAAGATTCCTACCCAATTTTTGTTTCAGCACTTTAGTCATCATACAGGAAAATGGTCCCCTCATTACAAGCACTGTACATGTGCATTTACTAAGAGTGCACAAACAAATCTCATATTATCCATGTTATAATCTCACTTCGGGTTCCTATTGAATCTGAGTCAACATTTTTAAATGTTTTGGAGATGGCTTAGTGAAAGGTGCCATTTTTTATCAGAAGAGAAGATCCTCATTGACTGATTTTTTTAATGCCTAAACAAACTTATTTTGTTTACATGTCTGAATAAACTGAATAAACAAACTGACTTTAAAGGATAACACAGCTTCATTCTGTCTACTTTGTTTATATTTGGCATACCCTGCCACCTCTCTAGCTTCCAACAGTGTTCTGGGGACCTTAGTTTCCTCTGAGAACAGCTTGTTTATTCAGTTATGGAAAAAAAAAGTTTGTAGAGTTTGTATCGTTACCTCATTAATATTCCCAATATTAAGATTCCCAATTTAAATTTCTTCTCCAAAACTATGTAGTGCCCCACTAAGTGTTTGAGATGTCATACCATTTTTGACATTGTGCCACAAAATGCAGAGGGCCAGGCAAACTTAGCACTTCTCACATTACTTCATATATCTTCAATATATGCAGTGTGCCATAACACTATAAGCGATAATTATTTTCAACACAAAATCACAGTTACTATCTGTTGCACTCAAATACATGGGATTGACACAATTAAGAAGATCTGTCAAGTTCTATGCAATCAAGTACAGTATATGCTACTTTAACTGTGTCAGAGGTGTTGTTTTTTGTATTTGTGTCCATTTGTTTCAATCAGGTTGATTATTCCACCTCGAGGGTCGGAGGGCAGTGGTTGTAGTCAACATCCGTAAGTGCAATATTTTGTCACTAGATGGCGCACACGCATTGATTTTAATCATGTTCTGCCTTTTGTGAAGAGAAATGTGCAGAGACCACCAGGAGTTTAATACACAATTACACAATATCTTTAAAGAGAAAGACATCTGAAAATGCTTTGTAACTTAGCAGTGACCGTCTCTGTCCTGGTGTAGAACTGGGACTGTGCATTGTCAGCATCAGGTAATAACAGCTTTATAATTACAGTCCTATAACAGTCTATTATTACTATTCCTCCAGTCTGACTAGTTGTGACAGTGTCATTGGTGCCACTATATCTCAAAGCCACACACCCGCAGCTGTTCCACAACAGCAATACACGATCCTTTGAAGTCTTCTCATCTGGACCATCGATGGCTGTTTGAGTCGACCTAGATCCTCACTCAGAACACACACTTGGGATCAATTTCTTTACCTTCACTTGGTCAACTATATTTTCTTTACAGGTACTCTGACCTGAGTAAAATTTAACTACCAGCACTTAGGCCTAAGTTAAATATTTACAACCCTGGCCACCCCTTATAGCAAATGATAAGAAAAGTTACGCCAAAACAAAAGTCAATGCATACTGTACTTAATATATTATAGATAAATGAGAAATTAGATTTGATAAGATAAGCCTTTATTGGTCCCCAGAGGGAATATTCACATGTTGCAGCAGCACGAAGAGAAAGTAACAAGTAGAAGAATAAAGAAAAAACAAGCTGTAAACGTTTTATGAATTAGAAATTAGATTTGGTGTTAATTAAACCTGGATGATTGAGTGCAGAGGAAGAGATTTTGACTGTTCAAGGTTTTGATGTAAGGTTTTAAGTAATGTCAATTTGCCTCCATAGCCCTTTTTTTACAGTACAATACTACTGATGACAAAAGTTTAATTTAATCAATCAAGGAATCAGTTTTTTGACCCCAGAGTTAGACCCATCAGGGTAATAATCACATCGGCATGAAGTGTATAAGATGTTTCTATTACTGGTTGGCCTAACTTTACAGCATAAGTCAATGTTATGTCATTAACATCATTTACAATATTTATCCATGCAGCGCTGCAGACATACTGTATGTCAAGAGCATACTTCTCCAGAAACTGCAGACTAATTGGCTGTAATCTGTTTCGAAATTAAAGAGGCAGTAATCATAATTAAGGTTATTAGTCTTATCATTAAAACAAGTCTGTCCCACTTGTTAATCCATCAGCAGAGCCAACCAAGGACTTTCACCTAATTAACTGAAGCCAAAAATATTATTTGATGAAGCTGAGCCACTAAATCTTAGTGTGTAGTGTAAGTTAACTCCCACATATTTGAGGCCTGAACTGAACCCAGTGTCCAATAGAAGTTATAGTGACAAAATAAAGCTCACTCAGGAAAGAAACAAGTTTATGTATAAATGTGTCACAGAAAGAGGAAATAAACAGTCTGGGACACTGAATTTCACAGAGAATCTTAAGGATCCCTTTGGCCTTATTGGTCAAGTTTGATAAGAAAGTGTCACAAGTCGAGTCAAAAGTCATGAAAATGGTGAAAGTGGAGTCTGAGTAAGTCATGTGTCTGAGCACAACATTGCCTTTTAGTTCCACAGTGGTGCAATTACTTCTCAAAAGCTAATCTCAAACCACACGCCTTATTAATTCACCTTTTTGTCTGGGCAGACCTTTACAATGTGCAGTTTTTAGTTGCTATAGTCACTACCCATGCGGTCGCCTAGCAGCTGACTTAAAAATGAACCAGGTGAAAGAGTTTGCAGGTGGCCCAGAGAGTTCAAACTTCTGCCTTCTGTTCCATTTAGGGTATAATATGAAATCATTTGCTGTCAGCACAGAAAACCTTGCTGAGAGGCATTGGTGGAAATTGTTACTGCAGCTGAATCGCACATTATTTAAGAATTATTTGACCTCTAAAAGCTCTGTATGGCTCACTGTGGTTTCGGCTCAGTGCCTAACCACATGGACACAAGTCAAGAGCAAAACACTTGCAACATTGTCAAGTGCTTAAAAAATGTGTGGGCGCAAAGCTGGCTGCCTGAGCATCTAAGCAGTCATGTAGGAGGAGAGCATGTTATAACCAGGAAGAGGAAGACGGTATATTGTACACCTGTCAATCAACCATTGTAAGTCACTCTTCCCTCTCTGGATAGAGGCCAGTCACAATAAAGCACAGCATGAGGGTGTGTGGGTGATAAAACAGGCCAAACAGCTGAGGCTTGACCGATTCAAGAAACAGAACGAAGCAGGCTCATAAATAAGTCATTTTATTTTGCTTTCTTTTCAAAGACTATATACTTATCAACTATTCATAACAACAATTGGAATTGTTAAATACTGTACACAGCATACTGTACTCTCCCAGTGCATGTCTTCACCACAGTAGAGAAGTTATTTCTTGAGAAACTAGTCTTCATTCAGTTTTATTATTTCTAATAAGACATATGAATACTTTAAGATTAAATAGTATCAGTGTATGATGTAAACATTTTTTCAGACATTTAAGTCAAAAGCAACATTGTGTTGGCAAGGTTTTGTGAGCAGAAGGGAGAGAAAAAAGTATATTTCAATGACCGTTTGACCTTAGCAGATATCTGTTCCCCAAACTGAACACCGTGTTTGATACCTAAGGGTTACTTCAATACATGTGCTACATTTACTATATCATCCTGACGCCTCTTGAATAATCTACAACAATAAATTTCATATATTTTCTAGGCTGCCAGCAGCCAAAGTCTCTCTGACCACACCCACTGCAATCATGTAAGGCAGGAATGCATGAGCAGAACAGGAAAGTCTGTGTCAGGTAGGTAAACCCTGCACTGCCTTTGTAATTTGTCTGTATTAGCCTAACATCTCTGCGATCTCAGATCCACGTGATCTTAAATCTCTATTTAAGGATATCCGGTTAGAGTTGACTTTGTGTCCAACTCTTCACTGAATTAAAACTTTGTGTCAGGTCACAAAAAGGAGCTGGATACCTCGTCTTTTGTCGATTCAAATGGTCAGATTTTGCCTTTATTAATTGGGTATACGTGAAATAAAGGATTGATATCAAAAGGAGGTAGTCTTTCCAAGCAATAACTCACAGCTTGACCAAAAAAAAAGAAAAAAGAAAAAAAGCTTCTCCAACTGTTTTGATGGAATTTCAGTAAGAATAGCATACATTCACTTGTATGTTCAACAGGCCAATTTCTGTGCAACAAAACAGACCTGGGCACCGAAAGGCAAGCAATCAAAACACGTGCACTTTTTTTTTTTTTTTCCTCGAGGGCTGTACTTAAAAGCAGGCACTGCAAATAAGCAGAGCACAGTAACAAGTATGGTTGACAATTATCTACAAGTAATTTTATCACCAGAAAACTTTTCCAACTGCTGTTCATGTGCACGTATGCACAAAAACGTCCACATGCATACACACAGACACACACATCCACAGACAACTATACCATAAAAGCTGCACTAGACATTCCAATGGAAACATGCATAGCTACCAGTAATGAACCCACCTCTTAGTACAAAATGTACCATGACAACGTGGGGGAAACACAAATTTACACAGATACAGTGGCCTGAGTAAGACTTCATCGAGGCAGGGAAACCATATCAGTGTCCATACATAATAGTGAATAGAATGGAGGTTTGTGTGCGAGCATCCTTCATTTTAGTTAATTGGCCTTGCATTTAGACTTCATATATTAAGTGATACATGGTTACACTACTGACCTTTTGTCCCTTGTGAGATACCAAAGCAGCATCGATGTATCTCACAAAAACATCCTCAACCTTCCAAACACAAAGAACACTGAGCACGCGAGGTCCAAGGCCCGCTTGTACCTTCAGACTGTACCACATCATCAGCAAAAACAGCACAATGTTGAATGTCATGAAATAAAAATCATATAAAAAATAAAATCTACAATGTTGAATTTTGCCCACTTCTATAATCAGAGATAGTTTAGTTTTTTTTTTTTTTTTTTTTTTTTTTTTTTTTTTAAATTTCAGTGGGGGATAGCTATTCCAACATTACTAGTAACTGGATACAGTGCGACCATACCCTGTGTTCAGAATACATGAGGGGTTAAAAAAAAAAAAGTAAAAGCAGCAGCTTGAGGGTCGTTAGCGTCCAGTTTCACCATTTTTTTCAAGTGGTTTTTGCTCATGTACAGTAGAGTCCTCTGCTACTTCCACTAAAAACTTTCAAACTAAATCCACAGGGGCTTTCCTCCTGCTGTGGCAGTCCCACTCTGAGTCCAATACGTCTGTATTGCGAGCTGCAGGACTGTCCATCACTCTGAGAAATTTCTCTACACAAGGTGAGTCCACAAAAGCAGGCCGCTGAGGCAGGAGATAGTAGTGTGTAGCGCTGGCCTTCTTCCCTTTCTCCATAACGGGAAGGATGCAGGGGGAACCCTCACTGTTCTGTCTCTGTAAACCCCGACAGCTTACATACTTAGGGTCTGGTGCAAAGCTTTGGGTTGGGGGCATCACTCCGTTAATGTATGTCGGGGTGCTCTTGGGGCTGGGGGTGCGGGAGCTGCCTCTGGACAAAGGTTCCCTTGGAGGCACCTTGGGCGGCCTGTCCTCGTCGCTGTATGCCTCTGATGAGACCTCTGCTGACCAGCGGCGGTAGTCTCCTGTCTTGATGGTTCGTGGAGGGATAGGGGGTGGCACCTCGTGCTTATCCATACCGTTGGGGTGGCGTTTGTGGCATGAGAGGCGCAGCAGTGAGGGTTTGTTAAAGGATCCAGCTGGGCCAGAGTGCGAGCGCCGCAGCTTCCTTTGAGCTTTATCCTGCTGTCTCAGGCAGACTGCTGGCTCTGGTGGTTCCTGTCGCTGCTGCTCATACTGTTCCCTCACTTCCTGTGGAGGATGTGCCTGATGGTGCTGTTGGGGTTGCCTCGGGCTTTGTGGTCCTAATGGCCCGTCATAGTAGGCGTAGTTAATCTGTCCGCAGTCCCTAAAGCTCCTTCGACTGGGGACCCCATATCGAAAAGGAGACGGTTTGTACTGATCAGACACCAGGCAGCAGCTGTCGTCCGAACTCGTGAAAAATTCTACCTCATTGTCAATAGCCTGCTCGGGGGAGATGTCTGTTTGGGGAGGGATGGGGGGCAGAGGCTTGGAGCATCTGCCCGGTGTCTGTGGTGGACTGCTACACTCGTACACTGAGAGCCTCTGGAATGAGGGGACCACTTGGTCGTCATCAGCAGGACTTGGGGTGGATGGTTCAACACTGCAAGACAGGGAGAGATGGGAGGGCCGGGATTTCTTTGGGGGCAATCTCTGTGAGCTGGGACTGTGTTTATGTCCTGTCAGAGAGCAAAAAAAACAACGTCACATTAATGGCACCGTATTAAAATATTGAAGTTTGATCACAGCATCCTACTATAACTTAACTGTATCCTGTAAAAAAGCTGTCTCTACATTTCTGGAAAACCACTTACTATATCAGGGATGTAGCAGATGATTTAAAAGGCACAACACATGCAATGCAGCATCTGTGTATTTCATAAGACCTGCAGATGACAAATCACGCACTTACTCTCATAACTTAGAGACGGTGGAGGTGGCCCCTTTTGCTGGGTACGAGAGCTGTGATCTGTGTATGCAGTCTCCATGCTGAAGTAGAAACTGTCAAAGAAGAGAAGAAGAAAAGCTTGATTAGCTTCAGTTGAAATAAGTCAAAGAATATTTTATTGCATTTTTCAAGAAATCGGACTGAGCTGAGCAAAAAAACAAAACAAACCCACCCCCTGCTGCTTTCTAAAACCCTTCCACTGACAGACTGCTAGTCCTGGCACCCGAACACTCACTTGTCCGGCTCATGGCGAGAGCTCCAAGACGATTTGGGTCCAGCCATGCTGTGACAGTAGCTGCCCCCCAGGAAGGGGTTTTCTATGGGAAAAGAGATCTCCTGGGCAGTCAGGCCCACTGTGGACATGCTCCAGGCACACTCGGGTCGCATCAAAGCCAGGAAACACTCAGATCGCCCCGGCTGGCTGCCCCTGCTTCTGGTATACCTGTAACACAGCCAAGACACAGCCATGAATGACAGTGAAAGGAGGATGAAAGCAAAAGCAGATGAAGAGAAACAGAATATGTGGCAGCACATTGAGAAACACTCTATGAAAGCGGAGCCAACATCCTCTAGTGAAGCCAAGAATGAAAGAAAATACTGATATTAGAATAAAGGAACAAATAACACAAATCTTCCCCGTTCTGCTGCCCACCAAGCACAAGACTTAGTGATTTTCTTTGCTCTAAGACGACAGCACGGCCATCTTCTATGACAGAGGAATGACGAAAGCTCAGTTTGACAAGATTTTAGGACAAGTGTGTTTCAACACACCTTGACACCAGAGCTCTCTGTCATTAATAATCTTCTGCTCTCATTGTGTTTTGCATTACAGCATAAAAGCAGTAGACGATCCTCAACGCAGATTAAAAAAAAAAAATTTAAACTGCCGTAATGAACAGATTTAGTTTGTTTTTCAAGTCTTCGAGCAACTAATTTTTCTTTAACTGGATGAGAAAATTGAAGCTTATAAAGTGGAAACAGTGAGAACCATGTTTTCACTTATTTGGCAGAACACCTAAATGTTTAGATTCATAAACAAACCTCTGAAGTATCTTTATATTCCAGCTATAGATGAAGTCTACATAAGCTGTAGTTCAACATAGTAATCTTGGGTCTGTACTCATTAACCGACTTTCAGACTTTTTATATGTACTGTGCGTCCACTCCTCACAAGTTTACAGTTTATTTTAAAACCCGACTGTGCTCTTGCCCCAGCGCTACAATCTGGCTTGTCCCAAACAGCAGAGGAAGGGACTCCTCCTGTTACTGGAGATATACCTGATGTTGCAAGAACTCCTCATGTCAAATGACCTGAATGTTCATGTCACGTCAAGTAAGTGTCAGGCCAGAGTAAACAATGTATACAATATTCAGAGGGGTGGAAACCCTGCAGCATATTGATATTTCTGTTGTCAGCGATACACTGGAAGCAAATCTGATTTTGTCTCCTACCTCGCACCGGATAAACCTGTTCAGTGTGTCACAATCTCTGGCGAAATGAGTTTAGAAAGTCACTAAATGTGCTCGAGCATTTATGTTCCGTGGTCACTGTAGGTGTCACAGTGTCTGAGTCCACCAGCCGTGCATTGTTGCAGCAAATCTCCTAATGACTTCAGTGCCCCGATTAGAAGTCTTAACCATTAATCCCCATTTTTCAGAATGCTGGGAAACAGGTGCATCCACGGTCCCGGTGGTCATCTCTTCTGCAGTCGGCCGCCAGAGACACGCCATCCTCCTTGTAATGCAGGAGTGATGACTGAGGAGAACACGGCCCCCTCCTGCCCAGTCTCCTGTGAGCCATATTTATGTGCTGCCCTGACAGCTGGTGAGAAACAAAGCTCTAAAACAACAGGAAGCCTGGGGCACCGGCCTGCGCCAAACTGCCCAACAAGGCATGCAATCCCCCCCCTGCCCGGGCCGTCGATTCGGTTCGGCGGGGATGGGAAGCAACATGATCCTCGATAATGAACCCCCGGGGGCTTGTGCTTCCTCTTGCAACAGGTGCAAAGACAGTTCATCCTGGCAGTTAACCACAGGGGCATTTACAGGCAATGGGATTAAACAAATGATGTGTAGTCATGCAGGGGCATTAAGGAAGGAATTCTCGAAGGCACTCAATTCAGATACTTTGAGTCTTTTGACCGGCCGAACAATAGGTGGGACTGGGCTCAGTGCGAGATTGTGGAGATAACACAGGGCCCCCATGGGGTGGCTGGGTGAAAAAAAAAAAAAGTAGGAGGTCTGTTGGGGGTTGGCAGTGATGTAAAACATCAGCAGGCAGCTGGCTTGCTTTGCTTTGATTCAGGAGTGCAGTAGACACACACACACACACACACACACACACACACACACACACACAGACCTTGACAGAAGCAGTTCACACCCC
>OMLP01044693.1:12680-40456 GCA_900302685.1 Spondyliosoma cantharus
GTATTTTAGTATTTCAGTCCTCACTGGAAGATGGAAAAGTGTACTTGGTGTGCCAGCAGGATGCAGCTGATGCTGCACAGACACACACACACACACACACACACACACACACACACACACACACACACACACACACACACACACACAGACCTTGACAGAAGCAGTTCACACCCCGCTCATGACACCCCTGCAGCGGTTTCCGAGCAACCATACCCGCTCTACCTGTGCGGCAAGCAAACAGCGCGCACACCCCCTCACTTTACCGGATTGAGATAATAATGGTTAAAAGCCCTCTAGCAGGCAGGTGACTCACACCACAACACGCAGCAGTCGGCTATCTGGTGAGGCCGGGAAATGATCATATACGACGAGAAGAAACTCATAGATATTGTTGATTACTATTATTTTTGAAAGAAAATAAAAGCACGTTGTTGGTTGTTTGCACAAAAGTTATGTCAGGGATGGAAAAAAAATGTTCAGGTGTTCAGAGATAGACTTAAAGAGTGAGTAAAAATCTGTGCGAGATTTTTTGTTTATTTTCCTAAATCCTCCTGATTTCAGCTAAAAACAACAACAACAACAACAACAACAACAACAACTTGCTCATCTATAAAATGAGACACATAGGAATGAACAATGGCAGGAAGGAGGTGAGGCTGCATCAATCAGCGGTGTGTCTCTGTGGAGCTGGCACCAACACAAAAAACAACAGACAGGCGACAGAGACATTGGGTTCAGACATTTCAGTCCACTTTCTCAACTCACCTAAATAACTTCGCAGTCGTCCTCCTCCTCCGCCGGCTGACTCCTGTACACTCCTCTGTGGTCAAATATAGCTCCTCTGTTTCTTTAAAAAAATCTCGGTTTTGAGTTTGGGTCTTCAGACGTCTATTGCATCAGGAACAGGACGCCGCCAGCGCGTTGGTGACGCTCCCTCTATAATGTGACACTTTTTAAATAAGTCTTGTGTTGTAGTGAGCTATGTCTTATAAGCTCCACCACCACACGAGAGGCGCGCTGGCTCCGCCCCGCACACTTGCCCCTTAAAGGTACAGTGTCCTTTTTTACCCCTTGGGTGCGTGTGTCTCTGCTGCAGTCAGTGTACGTGCAGCAGGAGAGGCTCTCAGCATGTATGCATTGCAGCAGAATCACCCTTGAACATGCACACACACACACACACACACACACACAAAGCTAATTAAAGCATAAGTGAGCTGATCAAAGTCTGCAGAGAGCTTCATTGGTCTCTTGCTTCAGTTTAGAGCTCAGAGGACAGAGCTGGTGTGAACACAAGGATAGGAGTCAGCTGACGGTGGGATGGAGGACATATAGCTGCTTTGTGAATAAAGGGGGGACTGGCAGATGCAGTGCAGTGATGTTTATTTTGTATGATGTTGTTCGCAGTAGTTAGAACAGAATGGAAAGCCTTTATTGTACAGAATACAATGAAATTGTTTGCCTCCTCCATCTGCTGATGGAGGAGGCAAACAAGGCATCACTCGATGGAAAGCACCGATCTTGTGTCAAAGTCTGTTCCCCTGCTGATTTCTGTTTCCTTTAACCACAGGGATTCGAGTTGTTCCAAAATAGCTTTTTTAAATGAAAAAAAAAATGCCTGCTTATTTAACATATGTGTTTAACTCTGACTTTTCAAAGCACTGAAATCTCGGTTCCTAGGTCAAGTTGGGATTCTTATGCTTGTTTTTCGCTTCTAGCTGTTGCAATGTTGCTAAAGCTTTCTTGGCGACAGTTTAAAAGTTGTCGGTTTTAGCTTCAAAGTACTTATTATGAAGTGACACATCCGCCTGTATGTACAAAACAAGCTCACACACTGCAGTCAAAAGTAAACTGCACAGATCTGCCGTAATGGGGATGGCTCCAGGGTGGATAACACAGACAGCAGGCAAAGAATCGTTCTTATCAGCTCAGTTTTCTGCTACCAGCTGAAGGAGCCCATATTGTTTAGCTGCACTCTTATCAGATCACACTGGGTTCTTTCTTTCAGCTGGACCTGTTCCCTGTTTACTTGACATAACACTCACCTGCACACAGAATACATGGAAAATCTACGCTACAGGATCAATATACAATAATTTTTCTTTGTTTCGGTTTACAGCAACCTGCTCACACCCTCCATTTTCCAGTCACTTAGCCTACTTAGACCGTAAGTGGTGTCACCTAACCGACTCAGGCTAAACAAACCCAACACTGACATGCACACTAACCAAACACAGCGATACAATGGCTACAAACAACTCGCGTGTTGAATCAATAGCGGCACAAAGTAGAGGTGTGTGTGTGTGTGTGTGTGTGTGGAGAGAGAACAGAGTGTTCTTGTGCCTGAGTTTGTAAATCCTTTACAGCTTGGGCACGAGAGCCTCCAAACCCAAAAGGCTTCTCTTTACATATTTGGCCCCTGACATGGACCAGGCTCTCGCTAATCCCCCTTTGTAATTTCAGGCACATTTTTGGGATTCCCCAAGGCCAGTTGTGACCAGCAGAGGAGGGGGTGAACAAGTTGCTGGGTGGGATTCATAGCTAAATTTCAAGATATGAGCTTCAGAGTTTGGTTTTGATAAATCATTTTCACGTTTAATGTGACAGATGCTGCAGGAAATGTGCACCTATAGCGATAAAGGTGCATTTTTATAAGTGAAATGGAACGTAATCAAATCCAGTTGAATGAAGCATGTGTTTAAGCATTTTCTGCATCTCTGAGTCTGTTATTAAAACCATGTTCCTGCAAACAGACACACATTCAGTGGCTTCACCGTCTCTCCTCCTTCTTCAACCCCCCCCCGTTTGTGATGTCATCACACACAGGAAGTTCCTTATAAAGTGAGTCAGGGAGGGGGAAAAAAGTTAGCGAGGGAGGGAGATAAGCAGAGGCTGCTCTGATGAGAGTTAGAGATGGCAGATGAAAGAACTCATGTAGAAAAGGATTTCCTTCCCAGGAACAATTACTCTGCCTTTTCTTTGGTACTGCTTCATGACTCACGCTGAGCTTTATCCACCACATCCAGCGCCCCCACCACCAAAAAAATGACACCTTCGGCTCGTTTTCCTTTCAGCTGCGCTTGGAGCAGAGAGGAATTTCCCTTTGTGGCTCACACACCAACACAATGGTACACTTACCAAGTGACGCTTCAGTCTCTCAGCTTATTACTATGAATCCTCCACCAACAGGAAGGGTGGAGTCTAGTTGGAAAGAAGGACCAAAAAAAAACCTCTGTATCATCAGTGTAAATGATTTATTCACCATGGAGGTCACAGCATTGATTGCCTCTGCCTGCTGAGGTAATTAAATTACATGCATATTTAGCCTGCGTCCAAAGTTCACACTGATACAAACACAGCAGCAAAAAGTCCAGTGTAAGGTGACGTCAGGCCTGTAAGTCTGTAGATGATTCCAGTGAATAGGTGGTAAAGTTGTGTTTGTTTTTCCTTTGTTTACATCTTTTTCCCTCCGGGTTGAACAAAGGTGGTCTTTTGTAAAAAAACTGATCGTAGGCCTTTTGTCGCCAGCAAAGTGCAACTTCCACAAAAACTGTGGCTCGTGTTGACACCTTCAAAGAGTCAGTTCACTCACAGAACAAAAACAAAGATTTTCATAGAGATTTTCAGGTTAAGTATCCGTCTCTGCAATTTCTGCTTCCAGTTACAATCAAAATTCTTGTAACAAGTTCCAGGTTTTCTCCAGAGCTTTTAGCCGTATCCCATGACCGTCATCAACAGATGGAGTTTGCTCGGTTGTCATGGAGCTGTTTTAGCTCGTCACTGCAGGTGGTTGGACATGGGGTGGAGATCTCTTCTCTGTCTGAGGACTGTCTGTCATCGTAACTCCATCTGCTGAAAAAGGCATAAGATGTGATTTCCAGGACAACCAAGTGGACTCTGTGATGAGAATTTGAGCTCTTTTGAACATCAACAAACCTTCAAACTCAAAATGTTGCTGTTTTCTTATATCTGTATCATCATATCCGTTTTATGTCTGTATCATAAATTAGATGAGACATCTTAGTTTAGCACTACAACAGGAAGCAGGAGAATAAAATTGCAGTGTTATCTACAGGATCATTTCCTGGCTGGGTGCAGTGACTAATTGGATTCTCTGCTGGCAACCTGACAGTGTCAGCAACAATCTTAAAGAAAAAGCATGGCAAACAACCTTCATAACACACGTTTTTTTGTACAGAATAAACAATTACAATAAATAATACATTTATTATTCATCTTAAATAGTGCTGGTAGATGAATTTTGTTACGTTTGAACAGAGCCACGCCAGCTGTTTCCCCCTGTTTCCAGTCTTCATGCTATGCTAAGCTAACTGGCTGATGGCTGTAGCATTTCAGCAAACCACTGTTAGGTTTACATTTGTATGTGTCATAGGCTAGGTACCATTTTAAAGTTCTTCTTCAAACCTAGTCATATCACATTCAGATTATATGTTTATGACCTTACTTTCGTATTGAGGCTGAGGTTCAACATTTGTATGTGTTAAACTATCGGTATCGGTATTTTTAAGGAGACTTTAAGGAGACAGTCTGGACACACTCCAGCTGTGTTTGTGGTGACAAAAGTGGGTGTTCAGGACATCTCCACCATCTTTTTGGCGACCAAGACAGGTATTTTAAGCCAAACATGATCTCTCTACCTCGCCCGAACCAAGCTTTTGAGCCTAAACCCAACCAGATCACCAGCACCGTGATGTCAAAAGATAAAGCTGAACGAAAAAGAAACATGTGATTTCAATATATCTGTGGTTTGCAGAAATATACACTGCCATACAGTTGGTACCTTCATTCATTTCCCACATATTACCCAAAACATTAAACTGTTCAAAACTGTTCGAAACAAATAAAATCGGCCCAGCTAAGTAGGAAAATTTTGATTCTTGTTACGGAGCTGATTTGACCTGGCTTGTTTTAAGGTTTTGATCCAATTCAACAATTTGTCAGACACCTCTACAAAGAGGCTGATTGAGTAATTTACTATGTGAAGTACAAAGGGAGTCTATCAATCCATTATGAGCCACATAGAAATACAACAGTAGCCCACAGAAAGAGTACACTTTTGATTTCAACATGACCAAGTCCTGCAGCCCCCATGGTTCACACTTGGTACAGCTGTGAGCACCACAGCCGTGGCTCGGGCTGACACATCGCAGTGTATTACTGCTGGATCGTGGTTTCGTCTGGCAGACCCCTACACACTTGGCTCCTGCCGTGGAAACAAAACACAATTCCCCAGGCAACGGGCTGTCATCTCTCACTACAGTGTAAATACGACCATATTAAAGCTCTTCTACTTGTTAACCATACCAAACTCCTGAGACTCCTCCAGCTGCTTCTGTTATTAATCACTTCCTGTATTGGTAGAATGACTTCTGGGAAATGGAGGGATATTAGGGTAAATTGCCTCACACACAGGTATTTTTCAATTCTGGAGAGCAACTTGATCAAAAGCAGCAATAACGAGTCATCATTGCATCACTCCTCGACATTGTTATGTTGAGTGGTTCAAGTGCAGCCACAGCCTGCTGTTAGTAATGGGTGGAGCGAGCCAGTCCGCCTCCTTGATGATGACAGGGTGTGTTTAGTCTCCACGACCAGAGGATCACTTTAGACACAGACCGGGGGAGTTATTGGCGAGCTCGTCTTATGACTGAGACTGAATCAAAGTCATGTTAGTAATTATGAAGGCTGGTTATTAGTGTGGGCAGCATGCTGTATTAATTCTTCCTTTTTTTGGGGGGGGGGTAGTAAAAAGAATGAGAACATACTGTAGATGTCATTCACAGCCACACATAATCCCATACACAGACACCCACACAAACACTCTCATTTGTGTCTGGTGTTTTGGGAGAAGCTGTGAAAACGACAGCTGTGGCGTGATGGAGAACGTCACGCTGGTTTCTCCAGCTGCTGGTTCGGGGCCAACTCTGCTTACAGGCTGCACTGCTGGAGCTCTGCAGGATTGACTGACACAGATGGAAACCTGCTCCTAATATGCCTTGTTTCCGGCCTCGCAACTAATATTCAGTGTACAGAACATCAAGTATCTCTTTGCCTACATTTTCATTTTCTGTTCCGGCTGCGTTATTGAATCCTACAGGGTCTCGTGAAGAAATACATCACCAGTCTCCTGCTATGTAATGCCTGTATTGTATTTCAAACGGCCAAAACAGGAGTTTCTGGAGTTTGGCCGATGAGTATCCCAGGTTTCCAGCACTCCTGTCAAAGGAGGAGGTTTAGACTTCGCTTAATGTAGCAATCTATTAATCTTAAGTAACAACTGATTGCAGGGGGAGTTGGCTCTTCCCCTGATTTCCGGCTCTAGCCTCGCTCACAGGAGATTTAAGAAACACAGAAGACAGCAGGTCCCAAGGCCTCCCAGCTCTGCTGATAAAGATTTCAGATGTTGTCCACCAAGGAGATCAACAGGTTTGCCATCAAAGGGGGGCACTTCTAGCGGAGTAGAGTATAAATCAGTAGCCACATGGTTATCAAAGCACTGCTCTCGAGGCACACTTAGACGACAGAAAAACACATGTGTAATGACGGATGCAGTCCACAGATGAGCTAAAGTCAGTGAGCTGAACAAGTCCTGTTTCTCCAATTGTGTGTGTGTGAGTGAGTGCATGTGGCAGGGCCTGATGACAGCGACTGAGTCATTCAGGGCAGAGTATGTGCTTTGTCAGTGTGCCTTTTGTTCCATTCACACATGGATTTAAGGCCCCTGATGAAGTCAGCCAGACTACCTGATCCGGCGCTGGGCAGCAGCCACATTAATTCCTCACAACAGAAATGCTCTGGATCACTGCTCACACAAGCCTTAAACGAGCCAGCCTACGGGTTCAGGAGAATGCAGACGAGGTCCAGCTCCCATTTTCCATCCCTTACGAGCAGGTTGGCTGTGTGGACGCATATGTTTGGGGCAAAATGTGGCCCTCCAGGGAGAGAAACACGCGTGGGTGGAAAAGCAGTCCTGTCCTCAACTCAATCTTAGGGGTATGAGGAGGACTATAACAGCCTTGGGGCTCAATACTGAAAGCTGAGCCAGATGAATAACTAAACTATCTACTTTGCAGCACAACATCATTTGTGCATTTGTGCAAGCATCAATGCAAAGTCAGGGTTACTGAGTTCTGGACAGACACAGCTTAATCAAGGTGTTTATTAACAGTATTCCTGCATAGTATACAGAAATATTTCTTTTCATTACTTTGCTGTTCCATTTTGTAATATACAGTTCACAGACTGCTGGTGCATCAAAGGAAAACCTCATTAAATTCAGGGAATTCAAAGGTGGCATACATACAAGTACGTTGTGGTGTTTAATGAAATGTGGTTGTGATTTGTGACTTGTAACTATAAGCCATGCTAACTAGCTCGTGGGCAATGACTCTGAATAAGTAAACTACGAGTAGAGAAGGGTTGATAGGTAGGTAGGTAGGTAGGTAGGTGGTTGTAAGGATGTGTGTTAAGGAAATGAGCTGAGAAACAAATGTAGGTTCTTTCATATAGGGCAGTAAAGAGTCACTAAAAGATTTGATAGGTATGAACATTAAGTCACATTACAGTCTGCTATGGTCTTTGGAATCAAAGTGGAAAACATGTGGATTGATATTATCAGACCGCACTCTCGACCATCTGAATGAGGAATATCTTTTGAAGTTATGGTGTTTATTTCTCTTGTAACGCCACACAGACTTCAGTGTACGACAGTGATTTTTTGTGTTGTTGTGGAGACTCATTGTGGCCGAACACTACTTTATCGAGACATGTTAGTATTTCTTTCAATCTGTTATAAAGCATTTTAAAAAGTGATAGAAAGTGACTTATTTTACTGCAGAGACAAAACTGTTGGCAAAGTAGAGGCTTCACCGGAACCACCTCCACTTCTTTGTAAACGTAGCTCTGGGTGAATAGACCAATCAAAGTCAAGTTTAAATAAGGGCTGTAATTATCTTGGAGCCAGCAGATTATTCTCAGCTCCACAGAAAAATAACGGGTTATCACTGCTCCGCACCCTATTTTTAAGTCCTGTAACAAGTGGAGCTGGTGGTTCTCGAGGTCTGATTTATTGGGTGCAATAAGGCAAGTCTGGTTTAGCTTCTCAAACATACCTCGTGCTTCGTACTGCAGTTCTACTGTACATCCAGTGACAACAGTTTCTAAATCAGTGGGGTCACTAAGTCTGGCAGCTTCTGTTTGAAGAGGTGATGAAATGTAGAATATATGGTTGTTATGCCTTGTAAATTTAACAAAACTCTCAGTTTATCCGTCTCTCTGCCTTCCGGCAAACCCTGCAGATGCTGTCGTCCACGCACTGCCGTGGTCCATGGCAGGAAGTAAATCAGCCAGGGAGCCACCCCAGACCAAACACTGTGAGGGCCCCTGGAGCCCGCAGGCGAGTGGGAGGTGTGCACTGAGTTCACAGGGCACAATGTGCTTGCTACTTCCTCATTGAGTCAAAAAACAGACATGCACATAAACTCATATTGACTTGAAAAAATGTGTACACACATAGATGCCTGTTTACACACAGGGTCAAGACAGACAGAGAGACAGACGTGCACATGCGCACCCTTAAGTCAAACATTTTTAGCTTTTTTTCCACACTCAAAACAACTCTTGGTGAGCTGTAGTCTATACTTATCACCTTCTACCCACAAATCTCCCTCTAAAACTGTATTTACTCCAAAGCTACCGACATAATTACTCTGTCATTTGCGGCCTTCTCTCAATCCCCTTCACTCCAACACGTTGTGAGATATACACTACACGGGAAAGCAGTGTCATTTTACACTTCTCAAAGAGATATCACACTCACATACATGTCCCTCTGACCTCAGACTGCCTTTGTTGAAGGACTGGCTTTAAATAGGGGCTCATGTCGAAGTGGTTAAGACACACTGTGACACTGCATGCATTAAAGAGCCTTTTATGTTATCTCTCATGACCCGAGCCGGGCCCTAAAAGTGTCCATCGTCCAAAAGAATAAAGATATTAACAAGTTCTCGTACACAGAAGAAAAAGAAGACGGCATCCCGTGTAGAACTTTCTCACAAGAGAAAGTAAAAACATCCTCGGTAAAGCTTCCTCCATGATCAAACATATAAGACATCAGACTACTAAGCTCTTAAGCACGTCTCTCTCTGACTTCCTCCAGCCTGATAATTAGCCTTGCCTAATTAAAATGCTTCCATAATACCCTGAAATAACTCTGCACAGAATACACTTGAGTACAAAGCTTCAGATTAATGCACCGGTAATTTTCCACGAGCATATGTGTCTGTGACGTCTGAGACATCCGTATCTGTGTCTTTCATTTGTAGGCGACAATAACCGGCCATCCGATTACCAATCTTGTTTCCCTGACAAGGATAAGCTTGGCTATCCTGACTACATATTATAGCCTTGACTCATCTGCTGCTCACTTCATTATTTAATCCAGATTCAGATCCATTTCCGAAAACTCTTATCTGCTCACAGGATGTGGAAACTGGAGGATTGTTTACATTAGTCAAACCAAAAGCCACATATGATTGTGTTTTTTTCCACAGATTGAGTCTCTCAGGCCACCATTGTGTCATAAACAAGAGAGGGAGAGAACACACAGAGTGACAAAGAGATGGGAAGGTCTTTTGAGTGTTTGCTCAGATTGGAGTTGAAACTGAATGGAAGCATCTTAAAGGAGACACATTATGCTCATTTTCAGGTTCATAATTTCATTTTGGGTTACTACTAGAACAGGTTTACATGCTTGAACGCTCAAAAAACACATCAGTTGTCTCATACTGTCCAGTACTCTACTACTACTAC
The DNA here is from genome assembly GCA_900302685.1 of Spondyliosoma cantharus. Taxonomy (NCBI): domain Eukaryota; kingdom Metazoa; phylum Chordata; class Actinopteri; order Spariformes; family Sparidae; genus Spondyliosoma; species Spondyliosoma cantharus. The sequence goes on from OMLP01044693.1 coordinate 22,509, forward strand.
TTTAACCCTTTAGGCCCCCTTCCTGAATACCCAGTCTCCTCTGATTGGTCAGCTCTACCACGCCTGAGCCAATAATGCTAAAAACAACAGAGCAGCTGTGCTAACTCATTCTTCTTGTGAAACAAGTGAATGTGTGACATGGTGTCATTCTTACTTGTCAAACAAGTGAATGTGTGACATGGTGACGGAGAGTTATGAAACAAAATCCCGGAATTAAAGGCGAGACTTCTGACGAGGCCTTTCAGGAGCAGTGTTTTCTGTGGGAGAGAAGAGCTTCTGTTTGACTTGACCATTTTTAACTTTCAAGATGTTTTACGCGCAAAAGAAAAACACAAAAAAGGCACACTCGGTCTCCCTGGAAATGCAGCAGAAATTGACGAGAGAAGATGGCAGAGTCTGTCGCATTGAAGTCACGACTAAAAAGAAACAGTGATATGTGGAAAAAGAAATCACATATTTGGCCATGGCAGAGAGAAAAAAGGTTAAGAAAGTTCTGCTAAAGATAGCCCCTTTGCATAAAGATAGTTTACAAAGTTTTAAACAGAAGTTTGGCACGTAAACACTGGAATATTATAGACTCTTGGTGTTTATATAAAACAAGGTCCTGCTTCACAGTCATCACTTTGAGCTTATCCTGCATAGTTGTTGTGTTTTGGAAGTGAGCTTGCAAAGAGTTCCCACCAGGGCCCATTAATTAAGCGCATGCTCATTAAAGTGCTGAAAGTGGCTCCTTTGAAATGCTGTCTGGTATGCTGCAAACACCGAACAAATCCCTCTTAAATCATCCAGTCTGAGTTTTTTCAGATTAAACAATGAAAGGATCTCTGCATGATGAGAATATGTGATAAAATTCTGCTTTTTTACATTAAAGTCTGCCATCAGCAGTTCCGCATATTGCTTACTATTTATGAAAGAGAGAGGAAGCAGAAACGCTCGAACACATTCTCCCAAACTCTGCCCAACTAGTGGATGCATACCAAACTCAAACCAGATAAGATTGTACGTCACTGAAAGTGGTCCAAAACACCCAGCTCTTCCCTCCCCTCTTCCAACAGCTCCTTTCAGGGATATCTCTACTTGGCCCTCTATCAGGACAGGAAGCACCCGGCCGAGAGAGACAACAACAGCTCCGCTTCCTCTGGCCCTGGGAAGCGGAGCTAATAGGAAGTAGATAAAATGTCTTAGATGGGTTGAGTTTGTGTTTATGAGCGCTCACATGCATGTACGCTATGCCCTCATGCGCTTGCGTCACTGCAAGCGTAAGAGTTTGGTAGAACAATGTCAGCGCGGGATGAACAGCGGAGCGCAGGCAGCACTTCATGGGAGCATGTCAGCGTGTTGTTGGCACTCTGTGTGAGGAGAAGCAGACATGACCCCAGATGTGTTTTCCTAGTCCCCGGTCGACTGTTGCGCAGTCCAGCAGCAGACGCACAGGAGAGGAATGGGAAAGACTAATGGACATGCTGGCCTACACCAAACACCTTAATGGTACAAGAGCACAAACGCCACTCCCTGCTGTCTACCAGGCCTTTGTGTTTGCATAGGCACGTGTCCTCTTGATATAATGCAGAGTTCTCATGTGACACACCGTGGTGAGGCAAACAGAGACCGTGTCAGTGCACTATTGATGATATTTACACCTTTCTGTCAAATCACAACCAGGAAACGGAGAGGAATTCTTCTGGGGATAAATATTCATCACTTAATTCGGCCTCGATGATTCACGTGGAAAGAAGGAGCTAGAGAGGAGGAGTGTGAGGGAGTTTGAGAGATGGGTCAGGGAGTAGTCACAGGAGGGAAGCCACCCACACTTACCACAGAGGCTTGAGTCATGCGGTTCGGCTGGCACTCGGCTGTGGGACAGGGACATTACACTGGGTCTGCTGTCCAGGATGTGCTGCCTATCCACTGAGCCAGAGCAGAGAGGAGAGGAGTGGAGGAGAGGAGAGGAGAGGAGAGGAGAGGAGAGCCACTGACAACAGCCTTCACGACTGGTGCCACAGTGACTGGCTTCTGATTAGAGTTGACGCAATTATCTAAATGATGACATATGACCCTGCAGAGAGCACAGTGTCAGAGCCTATAGTCATGCATGTTGTCATGAGTGTCACTCCTACTACAATGAGGGTGTGTAGCATGCTTCGGCAGTGAATAACTGAGCAATGCAATACTTCTCGAGTCGGTTCGTCTGATTGTTTCTTTTTCCATTATTGAAAAGTCCAACCTTTGTGAGAAAAAAGGATGCATAACTCATTTACTGAGAACGTTTTGCACTTTGTTTTGATAGTAGTTATGTACACTGTTGACAGCACACTCACTGGCACATATGTGATTGTTAAAGCTCTTCTTCTCCAATCCAGTTACATTCATGTTGCATAACAGGGTCAGGCGGTCAGAAAAAATGAGTCAAGGATATCATTTCCCTTGCGTCCATTAGGAAAATGTCATGAGAAATGTGCCTTTTCACATGTGAACAATCAAAGCTTAATATGAAAATTGGCTATTTTTCACATGTGAACTTACATTTAAACACATGAAGAGACAATAATATCAACTAGAGACGAAAATTTTGCAATGTGATTTTCATTTATTTATTTTTTTCTAAATTTTCACTCTCAATTGGCTATTTTCATGTGAACAAAAATATTTACATGTGAAAATAAAATAATGTCACATGTGAACTGGACATTTTCACAAGTGATCTTATTTCACATATGAATACAAATTTCAATGCAAGAAATTAACATTTTCACATGTGAATTATATAATTTAAAAACTTGAAAAATTAGCTGTGGTGCAATCTCTTTTATTGTTTTGCTCTGAGTTGGCAATCAACATGAGCGGTTGTGATCATATGTAACACCTGATGTTTTGTTAGGTTGGCCTCTATTTCCTGTTTTCATGTCGTTGTGTCCCTGGTCACTTTGTGTACACTTTGTTTCCCTCCAGCTTGTATATTCAAGCTGATAAAACCCTCACTCCTATGGACACTGAGATAAGAGCTGTGATTACGACAGGTAGAATAGTTAGTGTGCACTCGTAACAGGGCACGACACACATGGTGAATATAAATCTGTTCTTACCAGCTCTCCTGGTACTTAAGGGTGTTTCCTGATTGGCTATGTTGAAATCTTCCCTGCCTACGGCAGTAGTACACTGGCCAGGTTGTGGTTGTCACGACTATACTGACTTAAAAACAGGTACCAGCTCTTGTATTAGATCTTGCTCACACATATACAGATCATTTTCACTTAGAAAAGAAAAATACCTTCAGCAAACATCTGGCTACACTTTAGTAAACCTGCAGGACATTTGAAACAGGTTTAATATCCGAACATCAGACTGGGACCTGTCTTGGACATGTGACATGACATACAGCACAGGTTTAATATTCGAAAATCTGGCTAGGCACCATGTACAGGTTCCACAGCAGCCAGCATTTAGATTCCCACCTGTGGCACCTGTTCTCCTACTCTGAAACTGCTCCATCCAACGAAAGGTATAAAGTTGGGTTGCCGTATGAATGTCTATAGTGAGTCGAAATCAGACGTTGCAAAACTTTTATTCCGACCCACAAAAAGCTGTGCTTTGGGTGTCTTTGATAGACGTCTAAAAATGACATCGTAAAAACTTTCATTTTGAACACCTTGTAAGAAATGTCAGCAGGACATCAACAGTAAATATTAAAAAGAAGTTGCAAAAACTTACATCCTGGCTCTTCTGTGGATGTCTTCTAAACGTTTGACAAAGACGTTAAATTCTCATACTTTGGCTGAAAATGATTCCGCAAAGTCAAACAAGCAGTCCAGGCCAGTAGATAGCAGTAAAGTCTATGTCAACAATAAGTCAAACACTAACACTTATTCTATAGAAACAAACCGATCCAAAACATAGAAAACCACTGATTGATTAACCTTCAACTTTTGATTAGACCAAGCATCATTTTAAAAGGGGTTATAAAAACATCTCCTAGATGTCGTTTGCATGTCAAATAGATGCCAAAATGCAGAGTAATATGTTGGTTTTGCAATATATACACGCTCATGTGGATTGGGCCGTACCTAACTAGTGACAGATGAACAACTCTGACAAGAGGCGTAGAGCTTTGGAGGTTTACAGGTGTGTAAAGGTCCAATGGATAAACATGGCACTGCCACTGTTTTTAGGTTGCTGGGATATCCAGGAGGTAACGTTCCCACCATTAAATGAGGAATTACATATTTTTTGCAAAACACCTGTGAAAAAAAGTTTTCAAACACTGGCCCACTTCAATAAATTAACATTTCAAAGATATCATGACCTGCCTTTGTTTCGTGCCAACACGTTACCAACAGCATGGGAAAAGTTAAACAGTTGGGAGCCAGCTCATCCTGGACACAAATCAGCCCCTCACTGGAAAGACCTCAGTGAGCTCTGGATCCGAGCACGCCGGCTTGTTGGAATAATGTTGTGGCGAAGCCGCGTGTTTACAGAGCTCCCCATTGTGGTAAACATGGATTAAAAAGAGCCTGACAGCTTTTAAAACTCCCACCACCCACACCGTCTCATAAAGGCAGGACGTGGTTAAAAGTAGAGCTTGAACTGGTTGCAGACCTTCTGTTCCCACTAACTGCGTTTTGTGTCTAGTGTTTCATGCAGAACCCACACATTGTTTGTTTTACTTGTTGCCCTAGTGATAGTGGCATCTCTCAATAGTTGACCTGAATAGATGGCGTGGGGGTAGCGCCAAGGACAGCTTAATTTGCTTCCGGTCAACTTATGAGAATAGAAACGCGTCAGACATATTGTAGTGTTATATTGAAAATCTCAGGAAATATATTATGGTGGGTTTGTTTGCACTCAGTAGCATTAAGTACACAGTGTCCTCTTTGTTAGGATCCAGTGGCAGCTGCTGATACACACTAACAATATGCCGCTGTAAAAGAAGACCTTTTCCTTCAAAATTAGACAGCCACTGTCAGTGCTGACTGGATGATTGGTAACTCTACCCAGTGTGTCTGTACGTGGCGTTGGGAGTCTGTTTCTGGAGTGACAGTGATGGAGAGAGACCACAACAGATCCTGGGCCAGATGGGGAGGGGTGTGGGCTGTACGCTGTTTTTTTCTGGATCAACAGGCTGTGTCTCTGCTGCTCTGTTAGCTATTTGATAGGCAGAGGCAGATATATTACCGCAGGCTGATTGCTTTACAACCCCTTGGCACCAGACCGTCTGCCTCAGGTAGGATGTGCACCTGACGTGTGTTCAGCTAGACTGATAGGGCACAAACACAAACGACACACACACTGACTGGAAGCAGCGTCCCGAGGCTCCAAAGCTGACTGTCTCTTGAGTCAGAGTAGTCAGGTACTTTCTGAGTAAGTGTGAGGAATCAGATGGACCCATGCGCTTTCCGCCACACCTGGAAACGGTGAATTTGAAGCTGCCATGCTGACAATATGAACCCAAATATTCTTAGTGTCAAGGTATGAAATTATACAGGCTACTAATAGTTTATGAACAATGAATATTCTGTGCCGAGCAAATTGCTTTACTAAATAAGGCAGGAAATTAAAAACGAGTTGGAACTATTTGACTGTGAAAAATATGGTTATCAAGAAATCAGAGTTGTTCAAAGAAGGGCCCTTGCTGAGGGCTCAAATGTTTGTCAGATAATCGTGGGGCAACACTGAAGGTTTGTCATCTGTGACTGGTTGGACCTGATCTGTCACATGTATCTCTGTCCTGCTGCCGAGCACAGAGGGTGGGGTTTACCCCTGGCCTGTCTGTGCACAAGAGTGAAAAAAAAAAAAAAGACTTAAACTGAACATCTCTGTCCATATATCTGAGCATTTTCTATTCTCATTTTCCCAAACTGAATGGGAAAAAAATAAAGCTTCTTTAAATTACATGAATTAGAAGTTTAATGTGCAGATTGCGAAACAAGTTAAAGTATGTCACTAGAGCTTTTATGTGGCCTCTTTTTATATCAACAGGTTTCTCAGAGAGGAAAGCTGACAATACACTTACCAATATGTAGTTTATAAGAAGTGTCACATATATTTCCAGCAGCTGCGGTGCATTTTATCTTCGCCATCTCTGATGCATGACTTGGATCCTGCATGCGCTCACTGAGGGAAGAAAAAAAACAGGTCAGCATATTGTGCAACCACTTGGCACTGACATCGCTGTGTGTCAGGTCATGCAAGTAAATGTGCGCAGGAACATATGCAGAAATTGCATTTTGCAACCTGAGCGTGCATACATGATTCGGTGTCCGCCCACGTGTAGGATTCTCGTCTCTTGCTGGAATACTTTGAAATGTGTTTTGAACAGATATATTTTGCAGATTGAATTGAGTCAAACTTGGCCTCTCTCTCTCTCTGCTCTAAGCTCATATTTAAAGAAAAAGAAAAAAAACTTGAAAGTCAAACAGGAAAGTCAGGATTTATGAAAGCAGAAAAAATGTGTGGCTCCAAGGTTAACCCAGTGTTGTACGGAAGAAAATGAACGTACCGATCTCAAAGCACGCAACCTTCTTTAATGTTTTCCCTCGTCGCCCGCCTCCTAACGTCTGGACATGAGTACATATGTTTCCATCACCTGTGGCTCTGTGCATATACATGGGCACTGCAGGCTCTCAGTGTGTCATATGGCTACAGTTTACAAACAGAGTCTGTCTCCCGTTACTGGACACCGGAGCTATTCTGGCCTCCTCTTCCGATGCACACCATCCGAGTGTCCGGTCTCCATGTGGAAGTCTGCAAGCCAAGGTCAGCGGGTCACATTCCTCCAGCTCTTTGGCATTCTGCCCCAGGGTTCAAGTAGTGTGGAAGCGTGTGCGTGCGCATGTGTTTGTGCGGTGTGTGTGCATGAGTTGTTTGTCTTTCATGCTGCAAACTGCATTCTGCTAGAGGAGAGGCATTGCAGGAGAGTTCTGTGCTGGTGACAGACGGAGGAGCACACACACAGACACATACACACACAGAGGAGGCTGTATTTGAAATATAGAGCTTTAAAAGGATGTTATACAGGGGTGTGATTAATGTCGCTGTCTCCACACATACTTTCAACAGTCCTGGTTGGCTGGGAGGCATGCGCTTTGAGAAAGTGCTGTTTGCTCCGGGGTGGACACTGATCCTACAGGATCAATTGCGGAGGGGACATACTTTAAGTCTATCTGGTTGATTTAGACTCTGTGTACTTGACACTTGAGCACAGCAGCGGAAGTGAAGAGAGTCAGTGCAGCACTATAGTGTGAGAAATTCTACACAGTTTGGCAGCTATAAATTCAAGTCATAGAGATGCACCAGAGGCAGAGACTGAAGAAATAAACATGTTTTTTAAGTACAGGACTACTGCATAATTAACCAGGGATTATTTAATGATTTGTTAAATGTATTTCTTTTAAATTAGTCTGAGCCCAGCAGTAGTGAAAGCACAAATATTGACACAAGTAATTAAAAGCAGATTTATAATATTAATGTATTATATAATTGAAATATCATGATTAATATATTAGCAATTTGCATTTTTATGTTGCGGCTAGCAGAGGTGGAGTTAAATAACCACATTGCACACTGATTGGCAGTTTAATCTGCAGCAATGCATCAAAGATCAGTCAGGATTGCTTCACACATGTCTTCTTAATTTCCTCCAGTTCAGTCTGCTCGTCACCCAATCACAACCTGTCACATTCTCCTCTAGCCAATCATTTGTAAGCTGTCAAATTTAAAAATGTGTTCTCTCTGTCTCTCTCTCTGCTGTCGTTTAGCTGTAATTACTAAAAATGTATCTTACGTGATATCCCCATACTTCTTTTGTTTCTTTTAAAAGCCTCCTTCTAATGGAAATAAGCTTGTCATAGGAAAGCAAGGATTACGGATTTTGTCTGAGGAAAAATCCTCATTAATTTATTTCACAACTCTATGGATGTGCAAAATGACATGAGCATTTTCATTCAAGGTTTTATTGTATTTTGTCCACACAACGTTTCTTTGTTGGTTTTTATTTTAAAACAGATGCTGCCATTCGAAACAGAGCAATATATCTTGTTTATCTTTAAGGCTCTACCACAAAAACTACCAAGATACCTCAGGTCTCTGGTTGAATTAAAAGACAGTACTTACAATGTCACGTTACACAACATTTCAACATTAGTTGTAGCTCCTGTGCGCACTGAACTTGGCAAAAGTAGGTTCAGATACTACGCTGCATTTAAATGGAATGAGCTCTGAAGTTGCATTCTCTTATTGCATTGGAACATTTGAAAAGGTTGTACTTTTATATAATCACACTTTAAATAGTTTTGTTAATAGTCAAAATCTATGTGAATTTATACGTTTGTCTGTCTGTTTCAACAAATGATTAAATAAATAATGCAGTAAGCAATACCATAGAAAAAAATAAATACAAAAAATAGGGTTGAGTGAAAGTGCAGTTTTAGTAAAAATAAAAGAAATACAATAAAAACATCATTTATGCAGGCGTAATGCCCTTGAAGGAATTATACACATGTTTAAGTGAGCGCTCAATGTTTCTTTCCTGCTTTGTTGCCATTTGTTTACAAAAGCTCAACTCTTATTTCAATTTATATTGAATGGCAGCTTAAGATGTGCAAAAGGGAATGGTCATTTTGGGTACTTGAGAAAGTTTAACCATTCCTGCCAAATTCACAAATATGACCAAATTGCACACACACACAAACACGCACACGCACACGCACGCACGTGCACACACACACACACACACACACACACACACACACACACACACACACACACGGCCTTTCCCCTGAACTGACATGTTTGTTTTGATAGCCCGGTGAGGGAGATGAAGCCCAGATAATCCATGATGACAGACACTCTGTTCTGGTCCTGTCTTCTTTGCTGGCCAGCATCTGGAAAGGGCGGAGCCATATCTGATGAGCCTGCAGAGGAAGACAGACACAAACACAGCACATCACTGTCTGGAGAGGGTGAGACGAGGGGTGTGGGAGGCCAAGACAAAGACTTTTTCCCTGCAACAACTGTGATTATGTGCAGTCAATCACTTACATGAGACATGTCCGATGGCTGAAGACGGACTAACAGCGCTCTGAAGGCTCTTGCTGGGTGACCAACCGATTTTAGTTGAATGACCTGCAGTTGAAAGCACATTCAGATTTTCAACTTAGGTCTCACTATTAAGCTGAGGCTGTCTTTTTGCCTATTATTCTACATATTTCAATATGACTGGTGTAATATCTCTGACGATGGATTGAATCAACAGAAGAAGGCTAAAAATCTGTGGACATGCTTAAAACCCCATGAGGCTGAAATGCTGAGCTTATTAAACACCAAAAAGAAAACCTTTGTGTAATATGGCCAGTGGTAACAATATGCTTTGGAAGTTTACACTCACTTGCTACGCTATAAAAGATGAAACTTCTGTAGACAACTTGGGCTCATCTATGGTCAGTTACTGATCAGTGATCAATATCTGTCTGTGAATGAAATAAAAATGACTTGATATAGTCGAGCTGAAAAACGTTTCTTTAACCCTTCATGCCCATCATATACATCAAATAGGCTCCACTTCCTACGGAAACTTAGGAAGACTAAATTCCAATCCAGAGCCAGATTCTGGTCAATTTTTACAGAGGAGCAATAGAAAGCATCCTGATCACAAACTGGCATGGTTCGTGCACGGCCCAGGACAGGAAGGATCTACAACAAGTGGTCAAAAGCTCCCAGAACATTACTGGAACCCATCTACAGAAGATCATTGACATTGGTAAAGTGAGATGTCTGCACAGAGCCCAAAGGATGCTAAAAGTCATCACCCACCCCATCCACAGTCTGTTCACTCTGCTGCCATCTGGCAAAAGATACAGAAGTATCTGCGGCAGTACCAACAGACTACAGAGCAGCTTCTTTCCCCAGAAACTCATCAATTAGTCATCAAGACTCTTTTTGCCAAAATAAATGTAGCAGGACTCAAAGGACTCAAAGATTGTTTCATTTTTTAAATCCTTAAAAATTACAATAAATGTACCTGATACCATGTATATTGCAGATTCAAGCCTAGTTCAAACCTATTTACTGGAACACAGTAAAATGACTAAAAGTCAGTACTCACAGCCGCCACTTTGATATATTAAAATGTATAAACTAGTTGAAGAAACACGATATGTTATATAAAAACATGAGGCATATTTTATTTACCACAGGGCAGTGAAGCCTGAACTCAAACAAGGCCATATCCCAGAGTTTCCTGGAGTTCTGTTCCCTGAAATTCCAAGAGTCCTGCCGGAAATCCAACATGAGGCAACAGGCCGCCCCCTTGAAAGGGTCGCAGAGTGTGAATAAGTCCACAGAGCGAACATGGCCGTGGCTGACAGACGGACTGAGTCAGCGCCACATTCCAGTGGAGTCAACCATCCACTTTACCCTCAGCACACGCACCCCTCTGCACACAACACACACACACAAACACACACACTCACACACATGCTTCACCTCTTTACCCTCTTTTTCTCTAGCTCATACAAATGTACTGTACACTATACAGGTGAACCAGATTTGTACACTCCTCTTTACTCGGATAAAACATGTCCTACTTTGACACAGTCACTCTTACTCATGTTCAGACGTCACTCTTTTTCAGTTTTGTTGCTGACATCTAAATGTAAACATATGGCTTTTGAGATCTTTTGAGATATGAAGAGTGGCTCCTCCCATTAAACAGAGCTCTCTCACACACACACACCCCTACACAAACACTCTGCTCAAACCAGGGGCCAAGTACAAGAGAGTGTGCTATCTGTGCTATCTCTCTCTCCCTCGCTCGCACACTGGCCAACACGCGACATACAGCAGTAGGCAGGTGAGGCCGACTGCTCACCTGATATAAACATGACAGTCAGCATAGTATATCCCATGCAGCTGCTAATAGAAAGTCTGGATGCTGCTCTTATTAGTCTGCTCACAGACTAAACCCTGGCCATATCAACCCAGTCGCATGTAGCAGAGTTTAGTTAGCAGGGGGTTAATTTGGTGTTTCAAAAAGTAAAGCCCAGCCAAAACAAAGGTTCAAAACAGGACAGACGCCTGCACATTACACCTATATTTGATTTTTGAACATTTCGTTCCAGGGTCAAAGGTATTAATAAGGTGCGATGACAGCCTCCACTCTTCTGGGAATGCTTTACAAAGGACTTTAGAGCCTGACTCGTTCAGCCACAGGAGCATTGGTAAGGTCAGGTACTGATCATAGAGATAAGGTCTGGTTTGTATTTCATGTCCCAAGCCATCTCAAAGGTGTTGGGTGAGATTTAAGACAGGGCGCTCTACAGGCCAGTTAAGTCACTAATTTTCCAGTAAGCACAGGGGCATTGTCATGTTGAAACAGGAAAGGGACTTGACTGAATATTTTGTATAATAGATCAAGATAGTGAACCCAAAGATGGCAACTACTCAATCCTATGAACATTGCTGGTGTCTTTTCAGCTTCCTGGTTTACTTGAATGAAATGTAAGCATTATAATGTCATACTCCAAAACATTTTCCAGCTCGTGGATATGCGGCCCATTGAATATATCTTGTAGTCTTTCTCCCGTTGGCCTATGAGTTCATGCTCAGCTCAAAGACTTTACATTTGTGATGATGTCACAGATTTTCAAAATGCTATTCTTGGCTCAAGGTATGTTTTACACCAAAAACCTCCAGGGATTTCATGAGTTAAACAGTCATAATTGGCCTTGGAAAATTTTTTTGGGCCTTGGGGGAATTTTTTGTTGCAATACCGCAAATGGCTGTACCCAAACTGTCAGCACAAAGTTAGATCAAACTTTTGGGAACACGGGGGAATCTCTCTGTGACTCTTTCTGTGGAAAAAAACAATAATTTAAAAAATACTTTATTGGAATGACCACAGTCCGATATGATATTTGCTAAAGTGCTGTATAAATATTGAGAGTAACTCTGTAAATGTGTAACAATCAAGGACAGAAAGGAAGGAAATCCATTCAATATGTATCTGCAACTGTAATTTTAGTATTATTTTTAAAAAAATTAAAAAGTAATAAAAACAAGACAGAATTTTATGTTGCATGGTGTGTCAATAAACATCGAATGATATATAAAAATGAATAATTAATTTAATAAATACTATCATAAAAAGAAATGAAAGGTCTAAAATAGATCAGACAGATTGTTCTGTGTCTGCCTTATTGTTCTCTGTCTCGCTCTTCCCTCAGTTTGGAACAGTGCGGGCCTGTTTTGCTGTGCCGTATAGGTGTGTGATTAACTCTGCGTGAGTCAGATGCAGGTGTTTTGCAATTTGAGGGAGGCCTCGAACACCACCCCCTTCCCCAGGTTTTTTTAGGTTTATAGTTGTGAGGCAGCTCGCATCTTCACACGCAAGCAGTCAGGATGAGCGGCGGCGCGCAGGTTATCATTCATCATGCTGGAGACAGTCGGAGGGTCTGCAGCCGGCTTGTTTGTGTTTACACGTTGACAGATTTAGACCAGGCTTGGAGGGGGGGTCAATAGCAGGAACAGGTAGAGTTTGCACTTACGGTGGTTAAGGATAACAGCCACTGATAAAGGTTGTATTAAGCACCATAACAGAGAGTTAAATCTGGGTGTTCAGATAAGATACACACAAACATACACACACATGGAGGAATTTTCTGGACACTAACATGACTTTCTTCCAATTTAGGTCATAGTTTGAACAGAGTCTGGGGTCTCCTGCCCAATCCAGAGCCCTGCCCTTTATCACAGTCCTAGCATGTCATCATGAGGGCTATTACCAATGTATGATAATGGTGATGATTGGTATTGTCACTTGCAGGGAGTAATGCAATGTGGATTTTCCTGTAAGGTCACCAGAGTGACGCAAAACCCGTGTCTCAAGAGCACAAACTGAGTCATCCATGCAAATAAAATACAATATACCTGGTGTGAGCACTGCACTTTCAGATCTGTCACCTTGTGTTTGACATTTAATTGTGCAAAAAGCTGGTTGACATTGCACATAATAAATAGCAGGCCTCTTCTCCAGGTTTGCAGCTCGTGTAGGTGACCTGTTTTAAGGTCAGTCCTGTAAAATCATGGTGTCCCCTAGCAGCAGAACTGGTTTCAATGTGGAGCTTACTTGATCGGTTCATATGGGTTTGCACTTTTCCACCCACAAGGAAACTCGTCTTCAACAATATGCCAAGCTCATACATGAAGACGTTCGGTAAAATGGAACAGAAGACATCTCAAAAGATATGATTCAATATCTTGATAGGTATATATATAAAAGAGTTATTGGTCTTCTGTCCGAACCAGAAATCGGAGACAAAATCCATAGTGTCTCAGTCTGTACAAAATGCATGTGCATTAATGTGCAGCAGTCTGTGGGTATCTTTCAGAGTTACAGCATTTTTATTGGCAATATCACACCATGTTTTACTACCCAGCTGCTACAACTCGGCAAGCAACAGCCCTGGGAAAGTTCTTACTCAATGACTAACTTTGGGCCAAAACTCTGCGGGACACTCACTTGATTTAAGCTGAACTAAAATGCATTTTTGCACAGAGTGATGGTTGTGATTTTTGTACATTGGAGTCACAGTAAAAATGGTTCTCTTCTCTGACAGCACGGACAGAAAGAGGAGACCAATAACTCTTTCAACGTACATATGTTTATATGTTTGTTTTAAAGGTGCTATATGTAAGAAGTGGCCACCAGTCGAATTCCTACTTCGAACCAATGGGGGGCAGTATATCATCAGAGATGAATGTTGCTAACTGTACCTTCCATTAGCTAGTCAGCTCAATTAGCCATGCCAATAGAGGTCTGGACTGGTGTTGGTCTTACCCCAAATTTCCACTGGATACGGGTCCACTGTGTTACGGCTGCGATTCAGTTTTGGTCTGCCGACCGCCGTCCAGCAATCCCCACCGGTTGCGTTTTGAGTCCGTTACGCCGCAGTCCGGTAGACAGCTAGCCGAGATGTTCCCACGATAATCACATGATCACTCGCGACCGCAGTTCTAGGTATGTGTCATAAACACAGCAGCAGGAAGTGTTCCCGACCGAAGGATTTAGCAGAAGAGCTTGTGTTTGTCTCTTTTTTGAGATTTGTGTGCTGGTGTCAACACGGATTGTTTTATTTTGAAAAGTAACCGGATGTCATATTGTTGTTTCCGCGCTTGACTTCATGTCCGCTCGGTGCTAAATTCAGCTGAATTGCTGTGTCGTCCTGCGTATCTCCGCCGGAGGGCTCCGGACTGCCGGAGCTGGGACGGAGCAGACACACAGCGCACCGGACCCGGTGGAAATTAACACATAGACTAAAGTGAAACCTATCAGCTCCACTGGCGTGGCGCAGACGTAATGCAGCGGAGCCATATCCAGTGGAAATTGGGGGTTAGCACACTTGTATAGTAGCTTTGGGCCGTGACAGGCCAGGGCTAGTTGGCTAGCATGCTAACTCTAGAAGACATCTCTATAGAGCTCAACAGTAAGTTTCCGGAAGTGAAAATGCCATTCATATTCTGCATAGAGATTTTGATTATTGGCCATTATGTCGTAACCATCCAAAGTAGACTTACCACGAGTTATGAGATCGTGAAACGATGGTATATGATCCTGTAGAAGTCACAAGTCCGTATGATATCAAAATTGTTTTGAAAAAACATGTTTTATTTGCGATGTCATGGAAATGTACTACACTACCCACAATCCTATAGTGTAACAGCGACGTCTCTGAATGGTGGAGCTTGCTGTTACCATGGAAATGTTTACCAAACCCGCAAATTTCATGTTCGCTAGTTACTGCTACCACTGAACTCTACGATCGTTTACCACAGAGTTTTACCATGATTTCACTTTCTGACCCACGGCGTTTTTTTAGAGATGAGGAGAAGAGTTTTGAAAGGGTTCACCCGAACATGAAATTCACAGGTTCGGTAAACATTTCCATGGTAACAGTGAGCTCCACCAATCAGCGACGTCACTGTTACATTCGCAATGGTTTATGGGATGAGTAGTTCCTTTACTCTTAAGATAATTATGTACACAGTCTTGTACCTTTGCTTTTTTCTCCATTTTCCCCCAAAAAATTTGCGCCAAATTAAATGTTTTATGGTCACGATTTATCTCGTAGTCCATTAGCTTGGTTCCAGACTTAAAACTCTTTATATAAGGATTTTATGAAACGTCAATGGAGTGAATGAATGGCAAATTCACTTCCGGAACCAGAGCTGTTAAAAAAGTGGGCGGTCACGGTTGAGCGTAACATCAAAACTGTTATTAGTTTACATTCTGTTAATAATTTCAGTACATTTTTGAATGATGTCAACTAAAGTTATTTCATATTGCGCCTTTAAGACAGATGTTATGTAAAGTATAGTAAAAGTACACTGATACACTGATGCCAGTGGCTGCCACTCTCATAGCATCATTTTTGACAGCAGCATTTAGCTGTTTTCACCACAAACAGTCCAAAAAAACTCAATACTTTCTGCCCAGTACCAAACAGAGGCCGTTAACAAGTTAACAGGTTCACTTAACAAATACCCGTGTTTAGATTTGCTTTGTAGTAGCAGACAAGTCATACATTGTGACACACATTTTACAGCACTGACAATAGATAAAAATAATATATAGTTTTGTGAGTACAATAAGAAGTACTCATGGCTCCACTAATAAGGATTAAAGAGAAGATAAACAATTAAAAAAAAAACACTCAAATAAACTGCCTAATTTATTGCTCTTAAAGAATCTGTGCAAATGTTGCCAACTACTAGCTGGTGATCATAGAGGAGGCTTTAGCATCTTAGGATCCAGATATTTCCATCAGGCGTCGGTGGAGACTACAGAGGTAAAAGGACAGTGGATTCTGCATCTTGATATAAGCCAGGTGGATACAAACATGCCTCAAATTAATGTTTATTTTGCTCTGTATCCGCTGGATATGTGATAGGCTACTGTTTACTAACAAGTTTGCCACCACATCATAAAGGTGCTAATATGCTAATGTCTTGTTTATAGTTTGTTTCCACTGCTAAATTACAGGTTTAAATAAAACCCAGGTTAATAACTGTTCCAATGGCCACAATTGAAAGGAGAGTATAATATAAAGTAGGCTCATCTGTTTTGATACAATAATATAGCACCTAGAAGCCTGTCTTCCTCCCTGGCACAATACGTCTTTTTCTTAATTTTCTTTTCTTTCCTTTTTCTTTACTACATATGTCCCTCTTTCATCCCTCTCTCTGTCTGTGGTCTCTCCTGCCTTCCCTTCATCCACACGGCTGCCCTTGGGCTTGCGGCACTAAAAATAATTGAAATAGTGATACACTGTTAAGCAGCTTTAATGAGCAGCTGGAAACTGCAGAGGTACTGCCTTCATCTGCAACTCATCAGTGATCGTTGGAAAATATGGGCCAGTGATGGAGTGATAACGGTAATGTGAAGGCTGCTCGAGTTAAACGATGTTCAGGGCCTGTGGCTTTCCCTGCTAATGAGCAGGTAACCAATAGGCAGTGTTTCCATTCATGTGACAAAACAATGCTGTGTTTCCATTACAGGCTGTTCAAATCTAAATATCCTTTGTTATTTGCTGAGAATTAATGGTAACATTTTACTTTAAACCCTCATTATTTAGCAGTGATACACAGTATATGACTGTTTAATACATGGTTTATAACACACGATTATAAAGTTGCATGCAGCTGTAAGTACTTACTATACTATAATCCCTTCTCTGGTCAGCAGTTAGTGAAGGCAAGTGTAATTGCTTTCAAATACTGTACAAGATTAAACAGTTAATGTATTTATATCTGTATTCAACAACTTTACAGTGTGTTATAAACCATTTACTAAATATCTATATAGTGCTCACATGTGTCACAAGTCATTTTGTCCAAGTCTCAAGGAAGTCCCAAGTCAAGTCCACACAGCTTATTACATTCCATATTTACATTTCCTGTTAGGCGGAGATGTTTAGCAGCTGTAAAAACTATTTCGGCATCAAAGGAGGAAGTGAGGAGAAGTAGTATAAAGAGTAGAAAACCTGTATAAGGAGGGGGTCAGGGATGGACGGACGGGTTAAACAAAGACAGGACTTTCAAATAGGAAACTTCTGTTCGTGTCCAGTGTGAAACCTAACTGCTACTCCATCCATCCATCCATTATCTTTCACTTAATCCGGGGCCGGGTCGCGGGGGCAGCTGTCTGAGCAGGGACGCCCAGCCTTCCCTCTAACTGCTACTAACGTTGTTAAGTTACATTGCGTACGTAATGTAAGGTATGTACGTAATGTAGGTAAGTTTGTAACTGAACTTACAGAAGCAACCCAAACCACAATGTTTTCCTAAACCTAACCAGGTTAACCAAGTAGTTCTCTTGCCTAAGGTTCACCAAAATGTGACAAAGGTTGGGTAGGTCCATCGCTTATATACCGCAATGGTTGCCTTGTTTTGGGAACAGTGATATATGCTGTTTTCGGAGTTGTTGGCAATTGATGCCGCCCCCCGCCCCCAAAAAAAATAAAAATACTCCAGTATAAAGACTAGTGTCTGGTCTTGATGAAGAGAAAAGATAATGTTTTGTTTTAATTTACATGATAATTATTGATATTCAGTGAAATAATATCACATCACATCATATTTATTTCGTAATTTCTTCTTGATCAAAAATGTCTTACCTCACCATCACTTTTAAACTGTGACAGCCTGACTGACTTAAAGCTGAAAAAAAATTAATTGAACACAGAGAGGTCAGAAAGGTGAAAGAAATCTGTCGTCATGACCATGACTTAAAGCAGATGCCCTACTTGACTCACTTAGAAATTAGGAAATATATGAAAACGGGTGTTTATGTTTGTGGTGTGAGGCATGAACATGACTATGACTGGAGACAGATTCAGGTTACCTGAAATGACTGGGCATGTGGCTGCATGGGGCAGCTCCTAACCTGTGCTGAGGAGGAC